>ML815641.1:219111-256940 GCA_009831015.1 Picea engelmannii
CGATGGGATCTTCATTTCTCAAGGAAAATATTTAAGAGAAATGTTGAAAAGGTTTCAAATGGAAGATTCTAAACCTGTGGGTACACCTATGGTAACTGGATGTAAATTAAACAAGGATGATGATTCACCTGATGTTGATCAAAGCTCATATCGATCAATGATAGGAAGCCTGTTGTACATCACAGGATCTCACCCAGACATAATGCATGTTGTAGGAATGGTAGGAAGATATTAGGCGGCTCCTAAACAGAGTCATTTGCAAGCTATCAAAAGGATATTTAGGTACTTAAAAGAAACAATGACTTATGGTCTGTGGTATCCCAGAAATCAAAGTCTTCAGTTGACTTCTTATTCAGATGCAGATTGGGCAAATTGTGTTGATGAGAGAAAGAGCACCAGTGGAGGAGCATTCTTCTTGGGTAACTCCTTAGTAGCCTGGCTTAGTAAAAAGCAAGGTTCCATCTCTCTATCAACCACAGAGGAAGAGTACATTGCTGCTGCTACCTATTGCACACAGGTATTATGGATGATTCAGACACTTGCAAACTTAGAGGTAAAATATACTGCACCGATCCCAATTCATTGTGATAACACAAGTTCCATTAGTGTGTCTAAAAATCCTGTCCTCCACTCCAAGACAAAACATATTCCCATAAAATATCATTTTCTGATAGAGCAGGTCACCAATCAGATTGTTCAGGTCCATTACATTCCCACTACAGAAGAAATTGCAGACATCTTTACTAAGCCCCTCGCCAAGACACCGTTTGAATATCTCAGACAGAAGTTGGGTGTCATTTCGTTTGATACCTAAAAGAGTCCATCTTGTTAGGGGGATATTTGTATTGGTTGATTATCTTTTGCCTCCTAAAATTACTGCAATAGCTCAGGGGGAGCCTGTCTCTTCTTTAACATTGATGTCAAAGGGGGAGAAATGAATTCGGATGCCTTAGTTGCCATCAATGCCAAAGGGGGAGATTGTTGGCAAATGTTCAACAAGTAGCGTATGCTTGTCATTGATGGAAAGTACAACAGTGGAGATGGAAGGATAAGAAGGATAAAATCCCTTGGGGATTCGGACGTGAAAGATCAGGAGGAACAACATTGAGGAAAATGCACGCAGCAAAACTCAAGATACAGGAGTTTGCAGAGGAGAAGGAAGATAGAGATCCACAGCTGTTAGATCCCATCCAAAATTCCCGACAGCATGAGGGCCGTCAGATCTTTATCCAAAATTCCCGACAGCATGAGAGACGTCAGATCAAAATTTTGTTCTAGACCGTTGATCCAGCTTCATCTCGGAGTTTCACGACTCGCGACTTAGAGAGGCGAGAGGATTCATCTCCAGATTCATGAGATGCGAGATAGCAATTTAATCATGCACTGTTGGATCAAGAGGACACGTGGTGAAAGATCGTCATGTCGCTAACTGGAAAGTCAAAGGAATCGCGAGGCGCGAGGTCGCGAAGCAGCGAAGTTGCGAGAAGATCAGGACCGTCCATATGTGAAGGACGCGTGGCAGAGATTGGAGAGATCTCATGAACTTGGGGGTTCCCAGGATAAAGGCCCAAGTATTGGGTGTTCAAAGTTGCGAGGCGCGAGGACGCGAGGCGGCGAAGTGGCGAGAGATTTATAGCCATCCATATGAGGGGACTGGTGGCGAGAGATTGAGAGATCTCCTGAACTTGGGAGTTCACACGTTGAGAGTCCAAACATTGGGTACTCCAAGTCGCGAGGTTGCAAGGTAGCGAGAGAAGGACAGTCGTCGGATCTGGATCACAGAAGGACCGTTGGATCTGCACGGGGGACCACACGTGGCAAAAGAACGTCATCTCGCTGACTGGAAAGTCCAAGGAACAACGAAGATGAGAGATCACGATTTAATCGAGGACCGTCGGATCTCCAAGAACATGGACCGTTGATCTGAGCTCCATCTTGGAGCCTCGCCTATCACGACTTGAAGTGACGAGAACCTCCATCACAAGAATCGCGAGATGCGAGATTGCGAGAAGATCAGGACCGTCGGATTACCAAGAACGTGGATCATTGATCTGAGCTCCATATTGGAGCTTCGCCTATCACGACTGGGAGTGATGAGAATCTCCATCGAAGGAACAACGAGATGCAAGATCACGATGAGATCAAGACCGTTGATTCATCAAGATCATGAACCGTCGATCAGGGTTGATGAATATAATAAGTTCGTAGCAAAAGTGCGAAATGGGTAAATAACTACGATACCCCTCAGAGTTAATCCAATGGTGTAGGTGAAATTTAACAAGATCGGAGGGCTACTGTTGCATGACACAGTGAAGCTACCAGTAACCATTGATGGTTTCTACCAGAGGATGCGAAGAGACATCGGTGTGATTTCTAGAGAAGCAAAAGAGTCACATGGAATCTGCCAGTGGAATGAAGACGAATCGTGGAGGCGATTGCCAGCTGGATGGGATTGAGGCTGTAACTGAAATAGAGAAGGTGAGCTCGACTATCACAGAGAAGATGAAGAGTCTCAACTACCATAGAGGCTGAGGAATCTTAGCATAACACCCAGTGATACTGGACACACGGGGCGATCCACCAGAGAAGATGAAGAGTCACGATGATGATCAGATAGAGCACTCGAGAGGTGGAGAATAACAACGGAGAGTATGCATGTAGAGGCATGGAGTACATTGAAAGCACAAGGTGCACAGAAGATATAAATACACGGTACAGAGAAGAGATGAAGTTGTTGTTGTTGTTGGAGGTTGTGGTGATTATTGTTGGTAAAGGTGATCCAAGTGTGAAGAAGGAGGAGAGAGCAGCAGTTGAACTGCACAGAAGAGGAACTGTGCAGAGAATGGAGATGGCGCACAGAGCATAAAAAGTAGAATACTAGATAGCGCAAGTGAAGTGAGCAGAAAGGAAATGAGGCAGACAGAGCCACGAAATGCAGCAGAATAGTGATAAGTCGGGTAAGCCATCGTTGAACATTATATCACTGTAATAAGTTTCAAAAGCAAAGATTTATATTTCAGGGTGGTTGGGAGGTGCTAGGGAGGACTGTTTTCCTCAAAGGTTCAAGTGGGTGCTTGAACACGGGGAGTTGGTGCTTCCTTCTAGTTGGTGCTAGAGAAACCAGGGAGTTGGTGCTTCCTTCTAGCTGGTGCTAGAAAAACCAGGGAGTTGGTGCTTCCTTCTAGTGGGTGCTAGAGAAAATAGAGAGTTGGTGCTCTCATCAAGTTGCAGCTTTCTAAACAGAGGTCATAGCCTCATTATGAGTTGGTGCTCATATGTATGATAATGTAAATATTGTAACCATTACTTATCATATAAAGGAAAAAGAGGTTTTTACCCTGTATGGGTTTCCTCAGGAAATATCTATCTATGTGTTTCTCATATATGTGACTGATGTTGAATGTGCCATGGTTTATTTCCCTGCATTATTGTGATCATCATTTAGTGTCTCAGCAAAGAGTTTAAAAGAAGCATAATTGTTTAAGCACGGTAACAACTGTTTCACCCCCCCCCTCTCAGTTGTCCAACAGTTCATGCCAACTTGTACTACTGTCCTGAAGGTTTTGATCTATAATTCTATGGGAAGAAGCACCTTCTTCCCATACACCAACTCATAGGGTGTATGTCATGTTGTATTCCTCTAGGTAGTTCTATAAGCCCATAAGGCTTCTAATAATCTGTCAGCCCAATCCTTATGGTGCAGTTGTACTGTTTTGGTAAGAATGGACTCAATAAATTTGTTGGTAGATTCTACTTGTCCATTTTCTTGTGGATGATAGGGTGTAGATTTCCTGTGTTTGATTTGGTATTGTTCTATAACAGCTTTGACTAGAAGAGAGGTAAATTGAGTTCCCTGATCAGTCACAATTTCTCGCGGTACACCAAATCTAGTAAAGATATCATTAAAAAAGAAATCTACCATTGATTGTTCACTTGCAGCTGGTAAAGCTTTTGCTTCAACCCATTTAGTCATGTAGTCAGTGCATACAAGTATATACTTTTTCTTTTTAGATGTAGGGTTAATGGGTCCTACAAAATCTAATGCCCATTTCTCAAATGGTTCAATAACTACTTGGGCTTGAAGTGGCATTTGATCGCGTGCAGTAGGCTTACCCATTTGTTGGCATTCATCACAATTGGATACATAGGTTTTAGCATCTCTGAAAATATGGGGCCAGTAGTAACCAGATTGCAGAACTTTGTAAGCGGTCCTCTTGTCTGCGAAGTGTCCTCCACAAGGACCATCATGGCAGGCTTGCAAAATATCATGAATTTCATCTTCCCTTACACATCTCCTGATCACCAAATCTGGTCCTATTTTGTAGAGGCAATCATTGTGCCACATGTAATTTGCACTTAGTTGAATTACTTTATGTTTTTCTCTAAGAGACAATTTCTTAGGCATCTTCCCTGTCACAAGATAATTAGTGACATCTTCATACCACGGAGTGAATGTAGAAATAGAAAATAATTTTTCATCAGGAAAGTTATCTTCTACTGGTGCATTATCTCCCAGATGAATCATTCTAGATAAGAAATCAGCCACAAGATTATCTTTACCAGGTCTATCAATAATGTTGATATTAAACTCTTGTAATAATAAGAGCCATTGTGTAACTCTAGGATTTGTTACAGGTTTGTTCATTAAAAATTTGATGGTTGAATGATCAGTGTGTACAAAAGCTTAATATCATATAATATAGTGTCTAAATTTATTGATAGCATGTACTACAGCTAGCAATTCGTTTTTTGTGACCATATAATTAACTTCAGCTGGAGACAGATTCTTACTGACGAAGTAAATAACATAGGGCATTTGATTTTCTCTTTGTCCAAGGACTACCCCAAGGGATGTGTCTGAGGCATCGGTACAGATATGAAAAGGAAGGGACCAACTTGGTCCTCTTAACATAGGGGTAGTTGATAATTTTTGTTTTAGAATTTCAAAAGATATTTGGCATTCATCATCCCACTTAAATTCAGCTTCTTTAGATAATAATTTGAATAAAGGGGTAGCTAGGCTTTTAAAATTTCGAATGAATCTTCTATAGTAGCTATCATTTCCTAAAAAGCTAGGAACTTCCTTTTGTGAGGAAGGTATTCTGATTTGTGTGATGATATAAATATTTTCTGGATCAACTCTCATTCCAGAATCGGAAATGTGATGTCCCAAAACAATACCTTCAGTGAGCATCATTTTTTATTTTTCATTACTTACAGAGAGGTTTGTTTCCTTACACCTAATCAAGACTTTTTCTAGATTGGTCAATGCTTCCTGGAAGTCTTGTCCATGGACTGTGAAGTCATCCATGTAGACTTCCACACAATCATTGGTCAAGTCAGAGAAAATGGCTAGGACAACTCTTTGAAAAGTGGCTGGGGCATTGCAAAGTCTGAAAGAGAGCACCTTATAAGCATATGTGCCCCAAGGGTAGGTGAAAGTGGTTTTCTCCTGGTCTTTGGGTGCTATTTGTATCTGGTTGTAACCACTAAACCCATCCAAGAACGAAAAATACTTCTTTCCGGACAGGGTATCCAACACCTGATCAATAAATGGTAAGGGAAAATAATCCCTATGAGTGGCTTTGTTTAACTCCCGGAAGTCTACACATATCCTCCACTTACCATTTTTCTTGGGAACTATGACAACTGGAGATACCCATTGACTATCTAAAATGGGGTATTTGAGATTGGCTCGAAGGAGTTTTTGCAATTCCTCTTTTACAATATCTTTAAGGGATGGATTCATCCTTCGCTGAGGCTGTCTAACTGGTCTGATTGGGTCATTAGTGTAGATATGATGTGTGCATGTGTCAGGGTGAATGCCTTTCATGTCTGCATAATCCCATGCAAAGGCATCAAATTGTCTTTGGAGCATTTCAATCACTTGTGTCTTTTGTTCTGGTTCCAAACTAGAGTTGATATACAAAGGTTTTCCTGGGATAATCTCAATAAGTTCAATAGTTTCTTCCTTATCTGAGGAGGTTGGTGATAAATTATATAATTGAGTGATATCAGGGTGCCAAGTTTGTTGAAATTCAGAGCTAAAAATATGTGACAATTCTGCAAAAGACCTTGGGTATTCAATGCAATTTGTGTCAGCCAAAAATAAGCTTAAGACTTGTTCATCTGATTGTTCTTGTATTCCTCTTACTTGTTCAAGTGTTAACAAAGATCTGATGTAATCTTCCTCTCCATAAGGGTTTTCTAACCAAATAGGTATTTCCTGTGCTGGTTGGGCAGGAGAGAAGAGGACAAGTTTTTGGCTATGTGTGCCATTGGATATAGTCATCTCACCAGACCAACAGCTGATAAAGGCATATGTTGTGGCCAGCCAAGGGAGACCAAGAACCACAGGGTGTCCTGGTTTGGAGGATGATTTAGAATAGATGACTAAAAAGTCTACTGGATATTCCCAAGAATCTAGAGTGACTCTGACATCATCTAGACTTCCTTCAGGGCTAATGACTGACTTATCTGCCAACTCGATCATGGTTTGGGTTGGTCTTAATTGGTTGATTTGGAGCTTTTGTATAGTATCAAAAGGCATTACATTAATAGCTGCACCCAAATCAATGAGTGTGTTTGGTAGAGAAATGCCATTAATTTCGACAGTGACTACTGGATTTCTAAGGTCATTATATTTGTATGGCATTTCAGAAATAAGTTCAGATAATTGTCCCACTACCTTAACAAGGGGAGGTTCCTTCTTCTTCCTTCCTGGTTTCTTAATGAAAAGATCTCTTATGATTTTGGCATATATAGGGATATCCTTAATGGCTTGTAGCAAAGGTATTTTTATGCACATGTTTTGTAATTTATCATCTATATCTCTGTGCAAGGGTGGGTCAGGTTTATTCACTAATAGTCTTTCGGGGTAAGGTGGGGGATTAATTTGTTCGGGTACTCGTACAGACTGAGAAGTGATTGGGATAGGAGGAGAGGCCTCTTCTTCTACAGGGGTGGTTTGAGTGTTTTCTTCCTCAGAATGATTATCATTTTCTTCTTGAATTATTACTGTAGGATCTGATTGGTTTACAACTTTCCCCGATCGTAGTTGAATTTCATAGGTGGGGAAGGTTTGAACTTCTGTATTCTGCATAGGGTGGGTGGGTCGATTATTGGGGTTAGGGATTAGCTGGGTGGGGATTGTTGTTGGTCTTGGAGGATTGTGGGAAGCTTGGTTTTGTGGTTGTTGATTGGCATTTATAGATACTTGTTGCTACTGATTAGGATTCAAGGGGGTTGTAAATTGTTGTTGTATAGGAGGTGGGAGTAAGGCTTGCATCTGTGGTGGGTTGAATCCAGGTAGTAATTGGGAAATGTTTGTAGGGTACTGTGGATATGTAGGGTAAGAGGTATTTCCATACATAGGTCCCCTCCAACCTTGTTGCTAAGGTTGAGTTTGTTGAGGTGTCCATTGTGGATAGGTCACTGGGGAAGGACCCCATTGTTGTTGTTGATATTGTGTATTAGGATCATAAAATGTATTGGGATTTTGGGATCTCCAAGGTCTTCTAGAAGGGTATGGTTTTTCTTTTGAGACTCCTCCTTCCCTATACATGGCTTGTAGCTCAAGCAAGGTTGGACACTCAGATGTGGGGTGTTCTAGTGTACACAAACCACAGATTTCTATGACATTTAATGGGCATTCTTTCTCGATATTGTTCTTCTTTCGGCATCTATGACAAAATATTGCTAAAGCAACTTCTTCTTCTTGTTTCTTTTTCAGTTTCAGAGTATCTAACTAGTTACTTATTGTGCTCAAGATGTCTGTTTTAAAGTTCTCCAGTAAGTTTCCTAACTCAGTTTTGGTGACAGTCCCTGAGCTTTTTTTTGTATTTCTGCTAAAAGGATCTCTTGGTCCTTTGCCTATTTTAGCTTGTCCTCTTGAGTATCTCCTACAGTAATCTGCAATTTCTGCAAAAGGCTTTTGGTGTACATCTCCTGAACTCAACAAGTTTAAAACTTCTATGCAATTATCTCTGAGACCTTTCAAGAATATAGTTCTTACTACAGCTGGGTATGTGTTGAATAGTTTTGACTTTTGATAGTTGTATAAGAACCTTTCTAAGTAGTCTTCAGGGCTTTCATATTTTGTTTGTTGCATTGTAAAAATGTCATTTTTAACATTATCCTTACAATAGTCTTGGTATTTTCGTAAAAATGTGTCTTTCATTTGATCCCAAGAAAGGATTGTATTTTCTCCTAAGCTCATGAACCATCTTAAGGCTGAATCTTTCATTGTAGCAGAAAAAAGCTTAAGTTTTTTGGCATCGTCTGAGTAGTTATAGCTTCTACATAATATGTCAAACTTGAATAAAAATAAATTTGGATCTTCAGTTGACATACCTCTAAAAGTGGCTAACGATGATAGTGGGATATTCTTCATGCTGATGTTTCTGGAAATATCCAAGATTGGAAACCTAAAAGTCTCAGTATCTGTGGCTACATTTCCTTCTTCTTCTGCCATTCTACTGATGGATGGTTCAGAAACTGGATTTTCTATGTCTCCTAAATGTTCAGTAGACTCACGTGTTGCCTGTCCCAATACCGATTCTTCCGTTTTAAGTTATCCTTCTAGAGCCTCGCTGGCTTCCCTTGAATTTTCTATTGGTGGAATTTTTCTTGCACCAGTGTCAGTTGGATTAGTGAGGGGGGGGTTGTTTTTGAATCTTTGGAGCTTACAAATCTACCCTTGTTATCTCTATATCTATGCATAAAATGGAAATTTGATTCTTTAACTGAATTGAAATCCTAATTCTATCTAGAAGGTAAGAAGGCAACATGGCTTTGGAGAACCCCACTCTAGTGGTCACGTGGCTCTTAACTCACGTCTTAAACATTTTATCCTCCTCCCTCAAGCAGCCTTGAAAAAAATTATACAAATAATCTAAGCTAAAAATCACTTCCTACCATTTGCAACTCCTCGGCAACGGTGCCAAAATGTTGTGTTTCTTATATGTTTAGTATAATGCACTCATTAATAATAAATCCAGGATTCGTAATCAACAGAGTTACAAGACACCAGTAAGAAAGGTAATTTCTAATGTCACGAGTATAGAATTAAACTAGATTATGCATGATGGAAACAAATCAAAGTAGAAAACTGCAATGCACTTTGGTTGTCCTTCACAGAGAGTCTATCCACTCCATTATGGCACATGCAAGTATGAGACAGAGTTGGTTTGACAGATCAACTCTGTTATCTGACCCAGAAAACTAACTATGCAATCCACACTTCTGAAAAGGAAATCACACATCAATCATCGAGACATAGCATAGGTAGTTCAATAGTCAATATACTGAGTATGCTATGGTTCACAATGTGTTATTATGGACTTCACTAGTTCTCCCTCAAATATGTCTGACCACTGCTACCAACATTCATGTCTAAAAAGAAAATTCATAAAAACAAAGCAAGTAAATATCTCTAAACAATTATATAATGGAAATCCTAGTCTAAGTTTTACTGTTATCATCTAACATAGTTAAAGCTTCAGCTGATTTAATGTTTACACTACTGAAAACAAATGCTAATGCTAATCTAAAAAGATGCTGACCTTTCTTGGGTGGTGGTCCCTTGCCGCTTCAACAGGTCAGCTATTGAAGTCTATAGGAGGCTTATCTTCAACACACACATTACTCTCACTCACACTTCAAAACATAAAATAAATTTTTTTATTAACAACTCAACTCATAGACAATCTAGACATGGAGATAACTAGCGTTCTTCTATTAGTCTTCACTCAGAATATGTTCTAAAATATCATACATTGTTTCACATGTTGGTAATATGTTAACTCTCCTACACTTCCACCATCCTTGCCACGGCTATTTAATAGTCTTAATAGTGAAACACAAGGAGGTGAAGTGATTTGCAAATCAATCAAATGTTTAAATTCAATCATTCAGTTACATATTTAGCTTCATCCTCATGACACAAAGTGCATGAGGATGAGGCAATCAACAAACTATTATTTTCATAGCCTTGCTAAAGCAAATAGACATCCACCAATTGGCTTAGGCAAGATTTGGATCTTAACTTATTGTATTAGGCTCTTCCATATTAGTATCGGATCGTAACAGGTAGATGGTATCGGATCATGACAGTGCGCAAAAGGTGGTACCGGATCATGACAATGTGTGGTCGTTGGTATTGGATCATGACAGTGCGCAAAAGGTGGTACCGGATCATGACAATGTGTGGTCATTGGTATCGGATCGCAACAGATGAGATTTTAGTACTGGATGTGTTTGGTACCAGATTCAGATAGTGGCAGTCTTGGTGCACAGGTACCGGAGAGCTGAGATGGTACAGGAACACTGGATATCTAGAGGTCAAAGATTTATATATGACAAATTAAAGCATTAGTACATGAAATATTTAATTCCTTAACTCTATAAACCACAAAATGCATGAATTAACCATACTTTACCTTATGACCTTATCATTGGCTAATGGTAGCATTCTTGTCATTCACCCAATCTCTAGGTAGGCCAAAAAGGTATAGATAATCAGTATAATAGGGTAATGGGGATGTCAATTTTGGGTCTCAACAGTGTGCAAATGGTGGTGAGAGAAATAAGTAAACCAGAGTCGTTGCTACAATTTCTTCGACCTTCACAATATATTTCCAAATCAGATGTAATCAGAAGGGCATCATACATAAAGTGTTTTGATAAAGAAGCATATATATGTGGATAGGTGAATTTTGTCAGCGTTGGAGAACAAAGAAAAAAAATGCTCATGTCCTAAAAGATGTAACGCCCTTCTTCTCAAATAGCAATGGACCTTCCAATAACACTTGACAGTGGGGTCTGAAATCACTAGAAGAGAAACTAGTGAAGGATGAAGCAATTAATTATAATGAGGGGTAGAGGGGGCATATCCTGAAAGAACTGGAGATATTTCCCAATAGCCACACAAAATCTGATCAATGTGCAATTGCAGCCCAACATTGCCACCTGGGTAGATGTCCTAAAATTTGGTCACTATGTACCTCGGTCAAAGTGCGGAATTTAGATTTTTGTCCTAACAAATGGGTCATGGGTTGGATCCCATCCAAGAGGTGGGTGCCTCAAGAGGGGACGCACAGAACAACCGGACCTCGGCCTTCAACCCTTCACAGGTATCTCCTTGCCTTATGTTGTTAGGAAAACTTGACTTGGAGGATTTAAAGTTCCCTATTTGACAACTATTTTTTTGAAAATGTGAGAACCAGATAAAGGGGAGTTATTTGGATGCCTATCCCCGAGATCCTACCTAGACTAAAAAAATTCTTTTGGCACCTCCTGTGGAGGAAAACTTAGTGAGTTTTTTATAAAATTTTAGATGTGTTTGTGTGAGATATTGGGGGTGTGAACCAACCTTGTTGAAATTAAATGGGAGTGGATAGTTTTGTCAAGAAAAGGGGTGGGGTGTTTCGGAATCCCGTTGGAGGAAACTTACTTTGACCTTAACAACTTCTAGATAAAACTATGTGAGTGATTGGTGATCTTGTGTGTGAACAAGTGAAAGTGTGCCAAGTTTTAATAAATTAGGTGTCACCTTGCTGCATGTGGACTTCGCTTGGTCATTACAAGTCTTTGACTACCTAATTAACTAAATGTCGTTGGTACAACCTTTGGGAATTTTAAAATCCCTAGGAAACTAGCATGTGGACATGTGGGTCCTTTACTATTCCTTTAACTCCCTAAATGTGATTTAATCTAAGAAAGCTTTGAAACTGTCCTAGATTTTCAATATGTGGGCATGTATGGGCCCGCTACAAAACCTTTAAACTTCCCTAGTGATTTAATCTAAGAAAGCAAATTTCAACACTATCCTATCTTTGTATCATGTGGGCATGTATGGGCCCTTACAATCTTAAGATGTGTTTGAAAAATAAACTAAGAGGAGTCCTGAGGGGGCTGTTGTCCTCTCCTAAAATTTTTGTCTATTTAAGGGAGACGAAATTGTCCCACAACCTCTTTCTGATTCTCAAGGTCACTTTGAAGCACGAGAGAAGAGCATACTCAACGACTGTTATCCAATTTCTGGTCCCAATGAAAGTTTTATATGTGATGTGAAATGATTCCAACTTAACTTCAGTCAAAGCAAGCCATCCATGTGGCAAAACGACAAAAAGGAGGAAAAGTTATGATTTTACCCCTAAGTGATGATGTGTTTTGACTAATCCCTTTATATGGAGAGGGAATGTAAGTGTAGTGCATATTAAAAAATGCATGGAATCAACTTTCATAAGGCTATGGGCCCTCCACAGATCATAAAAAGAATACAATGTGTATTTTTCTGCACAGGTGCATGGGTCTCAGACTAGAAAAAGGCGCTTTGAGCACCAATGCGTGAACTAGAAGAGGTTGATGGGAGCAGGTGCGTAGAAGGTGCTAAGTAATACAGTGATTTTAGCACACATGTTCATAATGCACGAATGTGGGCTGATAAACCTGCGCACAGCTGTCACACGGTCGTGAAGAAAATTTCAGATGAAATTCCTTCAACTCATCTTTGAATTTGGCTTCCTGTAGGTCATCTTGGGTCGGTTATGGTACCTGCAAGTTAAATAAACAAAAAGAAGAGCTAAAATAATGCAAGTGGGGTAGGAAATTGATACCTTTCCCCAGTGGAGTCGCCAATCTATTGTTCCTCTTTTGTCACCTAGATGAGAAAAATAGAGGTTCTTACAATCTTAGTTGGTTTAGCTAAGCAAGACAACAGTAAAGGAAAGGGTTAGAAGAATAAATCATAAAAGAATAAGCTAAGAATTAAACTAGGAATGATAAAAACAATTAAACTATAGTGCATAAGGACATAAGAACAAGGAACAAACAAGACTCATGTCAGCAATGGAAAGGATTGTATTAGTGAAAAGAAAATACCAAAGAGAAAGGGGGACTTTGGGTCCCTTCTTCCTCCAAGGGAGGGCTCTTGGACTCCCAAGATTGAGCTCTTCTTACAACTTGAAAACTTGAAATAAATGGTGAAAGAATCCCAAGCTAATTCACTCAAAGGGTTATGTGAATAGCTCAAATGGAATGGTGCTAGTATGCTCTTGATGAGAAAAGATGATTCCCCAAGAGAATAGCAGCAACATAACCTTACAAATGAATTCCTTGAAGATGTAGTGCACCCATGGCCTCTTTTTATAGCACAACTTTGAGGTATTATGCAACCAGCTTTTAGTGTGAACAAGGGGTTGTTCAGGTCACCTTTAGGTCTTTGACTAGCCACCCAGTCGGATTCAACCAAGATTTGGATGTCAAATTGACTTGGAAGCTGAACTGGAAGTGGGTGGGAGTCCAACCAACATCATAAATGTTCCATTCTCAGGTGTGCATGACTTTCAGCGTCCACAGTCGCACATCATGCGCATGTGTTATTTTCCTATGTTTCTTGATGGTGCATGTGCGCACGCTCCCTGTATAGTCATAATGCATCCTGATTTTATAATTGGTTGTATAGTTTTGGACCTTTTGGAAATGTTTTTTTGGTAATTTTGGTCCATGGGTGAACTTAATAGCTGTTTGGAGATGTTGGATTCTTGCAACCATTTGCAGACGAAATTTTAGTGATAACAATGAGTAATGAGTAAATATTGAATATTAACTAAGGTGTTTTGTGTAAGAGGGAAGTTTTGGGAAAAAGTGCCCCACACTCTTTCACCACCCCCTCTAAGTGTGGTAGGTGTGTCCAATAATTGGTATTAGAGCAGACCTTCACTACAAGCCTTAACAAGCTTGAAGGAGATCCATAGACACACAAATGGATGATGAAGTTCCAATCCTTGATGAGGAAAACTACTCTACTTGGAGAATAGAGATGAGATTACATTTGAAGACAATGGGAGTAGTGATTTGGAAGGCAGCCATTGGTGGATCAGTTTCATTTAAGAACAAGTCAAAGTTTACATCTCAAAGGGAAGGAAAGAATAATGATGCATTGGCTCTTAAGACCATTCTTAATGGACTCTCAAGCCCTATCAAAGAGAGCATGGGACAATGCACTTCCACCAAGGATCAATGGCTAAAGATAGAAGAGACATATCAAATAAAGAAGGAGAAAGAAGATGTTGAGGACCACTCCATCAAGATTATCAAAGGTAAACAATATCCAAAAACCCTTGATTGTATTATTTCCAAATGTGATCTTGAAAACATTTCAAGTGAAGATAAAGAATCAAGTAATGATAACACAAAGGAATATCTTGAAGACATTTCAAATGAAGGCAATGAATCATGTGATGGTGTTGGCAACAAGGAAGATATTGAAGGTAAAGAATCTCCAAAGACTCTTGATTGCAATGATTCAAAGTGTGATGATGTTGAATTTTTCTCAAGTGAAGAAGATTATCTAGAAACAGTTTGTGTAAAGTTTGATGATAGTTATCCCATGGAAAGAATAGAATAAAATCTATTAGAACTTCAAAAGGAAATTGAAGAGGGTTTATATAGATATAGAAGTGATCATTTTTATACACACTATAACTATCTTTCGGATAACACTAAGAGTTTATTAGGAGGAGTCAAAGGTACATCTTGAAGTTAAAGGGAATTCTTAAAGAACAAGAAGAGAGTTCCAAAGTAGAAGAAAAGGAAGAAGAGATCACAAGACTAAAGAATGAAAAAGAAGATATGAAGGTAGAGGATGAGATTAGCAAAAGTTTTGAAGCCATTGTTCATCTCAAGACCCAAATTGAAGAAGCAAAAGGAATAGAGGAACTATTGAAGAATCAATTAAATGAAAAGGAAGAGTCATGTTGTAAGTTAGAAGATGAAATTGTTGACCTTAGAAATAAGGTGGAAAAGTCAAACAAATTCTTGAATAGCTCAAGAATCTTGGATGAGATCTTGGAAAGTCAAAGATCACCATGTGATAAATCAAGTCTTGGATACAAAGGAGAAGATACACATGCTGAAGCAAGCACCTCAAAGAAGCATGAGGTAATTCCATCAAAGAAGGAATACTATGTTGCAAAACAACCATCTACATAAGCCAAAGAAAATTTCAAAAGAACAAAGAAAGCAAGACATCAAGAAGCTACTTTTGGGACACCAAAGAAAAGGTATGAAATTATTTTTCATGGGAATTGTTATTCATGTAATGGATATGGTCACAAATCTTTTGAATGTAGATCTTATGAAAGGAGATATAATGGAAGATTTTATAACACCATGAGGTGTTGGAGATGTGATCAAGTAGGACACATTGTTGTTCACTGTAACACCATGAGATGCTACAGTTGTAGTGGGTTTGGCCACAAATCCTAGGAGTGTTGGAACACAAGAAGAAATTCCATGATAAGGACTTCACATAGCATGGCTAGAAGAAGGAATGAAGTAAGGAAAGGAGACATATTTGAAAATATGGATGGTCAGAGCTCAAGTTCTGAGGAGTAGAGACACCTAAAGAAGTGGGTGAAGAAGACAAAGTGGCCAGAATAGAATGAAAGAATGAAGGGAAGCTCAAGTAAGTCATCTACTAAGGTATACGTGGGTGACAGTGGTGCCAGTCGCGTACATACGTTGGCTGACCTTGAATAGGTTGTGTACATACGTGCTCTGTTATGCAACATTCCACGTATATCTGGTAAAGACTTGGTAAAAAGGAAATGCACATGAGTTGTAGCTTGATGTGATGGTATAACTCTGTGTTGCAGGGTCTGACATTGTTTATCGCAAGTTTTGACACTGTTTGTTGTAGGTTTTCATGGTTCTATGTTATATCATGTAAGGTGAAAATGTAAAATAAATATTGGGTGCATGGCACTAACCCATGAGTATGGTTTGATGTTGATCTATTGGGGTACATGGCTGGTACATATTTGAGCTTCATTGATATATCTTATGATGTATTATTAGAAGCATATGGTGGATATCATGGTGCATACATTTGGAATATCGATGGGATACATATTGATACATGTAGTTGGTGAGTTGATGAGATGATCATGTTGTACATCATTGATAGTTGATGCATGATTGGTACACTTCTAGTACATTGGTAGAAGTACCTAATAGTAGGATGATTGGCACATATTTTATGGAGTATTTGGCATACATGTATAGGATTCATCAATTTTTGGTATTGGTGCATGGTGGTGTACACTCATACATGGCATATGCTTGATGATACTATGTTGTTGGTTTACTTGATTAGCACACAAAATTTGTATTTGTTTGATACATGGTTATGGTACTTGGTTTATGATGGAGACATATCATGAGTGATATGACACATGGTTGGCATATTGGTAGATGCACATGGTTGGCATATTGGTGGATGCACATGGTTGGCACATTGGTAGATGCACATGTTGGCATGTTGATATGGCATGTGTTTGATGCGTGAACAGGTCCAAGGATCGTCATATGGTAGCATATTGTTCATATTGCAGAGAAGATAGGGGGAGTCCCTCTTCTTCCATGATTCTAGGGGGAGATATTTATCAGATGCATACCTAGAAAAGAGTCCTATATTTGAAGAAAGAAGAACAAAGGCATAATTCCATGGGGAGCGATGGTCACAGGAGGAGTATGAGCGATGTATCTTCAACATTCCATCCAAGAGATTATTCATAGAAATATCAAAGGCACTCAGACAAGGGGAGCAGCCCCAAGGAAAGTTCAAGCAGGGGGAGCAACCCAAAGAGGAGAATGGCCCTTTGCCATTGATGTCAAAGGGGGAGAGTTAATCACATTGATGTGATTGATGTTTATAGATGGGGAGACATAGTCACATTGACTATTGATGTAGACCATGCCTTATCTACATATTGACATCAATAATTGATAATTGGTGTTGACATCAATGTTGGTATTTCCATCGATGCCAAAGGGGGATATTGTTGGAACATGTTGTCATTGATGCCAATGGTTTGTTTGGTTGATGTCAAGTGATTCATTGATTCCAATGGTTAGATTGATTGATGTCATTGATTGATGTCAAGTGTTTGATTGATGTCAATAGATTGATTGATTGATTGATGAACAATGTAGATGTATTGGCCTTAATGAGAATGATAGATGTCAAAGTGGAAACCAATCGATGAATATGGATCAATGAGTTGTTATTGATATGATGAAGATGGATCAATGATTTGTCACTAATACATGATGCATAGCTGATGTATATGATGCAGTGGTGGATTGATGCATAGATGAATCATTATAGTCTTATCATGATTGATAAAGTGTACAAATGGATGAACTCCAAAGTGGTCCCCTTATGGTGAAATCCCTCACAGTAAGATGCTTTGTGGATTGAGTTATCCTATAAAAATGGTTGGAGAAACCATGCTTGTATGTGGAATAATGAGATGAAGAACAAGGAAATTGTTGGTGAAACTATCCTATATGGATAGTGCTTGTCATGTCATTTCCGGTGGTATGTGGAATGTCACATAACTCCTCATGGTTTGAGAGTTATGGCCTTACGAAGATAAAGGACTGCCATATGAAGGCTTGAAGCCCCCAAGGTCAAAGAAGTCAAGGTGACCTAAAAGAAGAAATCATTATTTAAATAATAAAGAGAACTGACAAAATCAAGAAACATTATTTAAATGATAAAATAAGGTGACAAAATCAAGAAGGAATATTTATATAATAAATATTGGAGAACTTTCTATTTATGGAAAGTGGTTAACCCTAAAATAAGGAAAATAGGTTAAAGTGACCTAGAAATGGGTTAAGTGATGTAGAGGATGAAAGTATAAATAATATAGCTATGGACTCTAGCAGATTATCCTTTTTTTGTGGATCAATGGAGAGCTTCTTATGAGATTATCTTGTGGAGTATTGATGGAGAGTTTCTTGTGAGAGCATATTTGGTATGGATCTCTTGAGCATGATTGAAGATCTATTCCGAGGAAGAGAGTGAGAAGAGGATCTCATGAACACATCAAAGTTTCGGCAATGTCAGAGATCTTGACGGAAAAATTCTTGGAGCTTTAGAAACCCTAGTTTCTGAGGTATATGTGGGTTGTATGTTTATAGGGTGCATATACATTGAAGGTATACACGGGTTGTATGAGGACGGGGTGCATACAGTGGATAGAATGGCGAAGACTTGTGTTTGAGCTAGTGCCAATCTCTTGGATGATGAGGCATGTTCCATATATGCATTCTATGGCCTCAGATCTATCACTGAGACACTGGTATGGTTACATTATTGTCTTTATGGATACTGTTGTTTGATGTGTTGTGAATGCTTAGGGAATTCTTGGTATGGATTCTATGATGTGGTTCAATTTGGTTGATTTGGATGATGGAGTGACAAGTACTCTTTGATTCAGTGATGACATGATTGTTATGGTATACTAGTTGCTTATAAATGATTGAGATAGCATTCATATTGATTTGGTGTGGAGCATGAACAAGCTATTGGAGAAGATTGGATGTGTTGTGACTAACTAGTGGGAAAATTGGATAGTCAGAGACAAAAGATAATGATATACTGGTTGCAGAGGATCTAAATTGATATTAAAGGATAAACACTACCAAATCAGAAGGTATATGTAGGTTTTTGTATACACTGGCCGCGTACACACACGGGCTGTAGTGAGACAGGGCGCATACACATGGGGGTTGCACTACTAACAGGTCACGTATCTGTTAATAGATTTATATCTGTCGAGGATTGTTTCCTCATCTCAGTTGGTGCTGAGTATGTAAGATGAGTCTTGCATAATAGAGATGGTGCTCTTGTAGAGTTGTACTCTATTCAGTTGTTGTTGGAAAACCCCCAGATTGTTGTCCATAATAAAAAGAAAAATTGTACATACATCTTGTGTTCTTTGCATTCCTTGTGGTGATGACTTATTGATGATATATTGCTGATATATGTTGTTGATATATGTTCACATATAACTAGTTATAAATGACAACAATGAGTAATGAGTAAATATTGAATATTAACTAAGGTGTTTTGTGTAAGAGAGAAGTTTTGGGAAAATGAGCCCCACACTCATTCACCCCCCCCCCCTCTAAGTGTGGTAGGTGTTTCCAACATTTGTTTCATCCATAAAACCCGTGTACAACATCCTTCTACTACAATATACTCTTCCTTGACTATAGATAAGGATATTGATGATTGTTTATTGCTTAGACATGATACTAAACACTCACCCAAGCAGAACATTGCTCCAATGGTGCTTTGTCAATCATCAATACAACCTTCCCAATCTACATCTGTGTAGGAAATAAGTGATATATCCTTTCCTTTTGGATACCATAATACAAACTCTTATGTTCCTTTGATATATATGAAAATACTCTTTACTTATAATGCATGAGATTCATTTGGTGCTTATTGAAATCGTGCCACCTGTCCAACTTCCTGCATTACATCTAGTCTAAATGTTGTCACATATAGTAAGCTACCAATCATTGACCTATATTGTCTCTGGTCTGTAGACTTTGAATCATCATCTTTTCTCAACTTGCAATTAGTTTTCATAGCAGTGGTAACTAGTTTGCAGTCTTCCATTCCAAACCTCTTTATCATTTCTCTGATATACTTAGTTTGAGAAATAAAAAAAAATTGGTTGCTTTGACATATATGATGACCTAGAAAGAAGGATATTTCTCCAAGTAATGACATTTCAAATTCATTCTACATATCCTTTGCAAATTTATGGCTTAACCTGTCATTAGTACTTCCAAAACAATATCATCAACATAAATTTCAATTATTAAAATACTACCTTGAGTTACCTTGATGTAGAGGTTGTTGTCTGTGCTTCCTTTCCATAGTTCGTAGGGAATTTTGTCACTTTTCTATCTTAGCATTACTCTATTTTTAATGTGAACTGTTGTATGTATTGCATGTGTCCAAAAAATATCTGTCAATTTGGAATCCATTAGCATTGTTCGAGTCATTTCCTGTGTAATTATCATCCATTATGATATTGTTCCTTTGTCTCTGAACCACTCTCTGAACGAATCTATGAATCCATTCTCTCGTCCACTGTCATATATCTATCCAAACCTATTAAGTGTTCTTACGAATCCATCTATGTCCATACTATCCAAGACTCTACTTGCGCAACTGTCCATAATGCTAACCCATTTATCACTATACTATCATGGAGTCTTGATTAATCTATCAAATTTTACTTCTTCTAATGTACTTCTCTGAATTTGTCTTCTCAAACTCTGCAAGCTACTCGAAGGATGGTTCTTTGGTCTATCACAGTTATCACATAAACTCCCCCTGTCTAATATTCATATTACCTGGGAGTCTCTAAGTCATATGTCTTAGAACAATTCCTACCCTGATGTGTATTAATCATCATCCTCATTGGTAGATTCAATATATCTCTGAGACCTGACTTCTTTCTTTCTGTCCATGGATTCATATTTCACTAAAATGCCTGAAAGTACAATCTCTTGAACCTGTTCCTTATTTACCTATCCTTCCTTTCTTTCAGTTATTTTCCAAACCTTTTTGTGTCTGACATCTTTCTTTTTGTCTGTAGGATTTTCTTCATCTCGTTTTATTTCCAATCTTGTGATATTCGGTACTTGGTCTTTGTTCACCTATTCTTCTTGTTTTCTTATCCATAATTTCTTATATATGATATCAGCATTCTATTTCATGGAAGTATCTATCATGCTTCTACAATCAATGGCTATGTGTCCATAGTTATGACAATTGTAAAACTCAATATTACATGCAGCCACATAGGCACTTCTTGCTTGACCATTTATATTATAATCCCTGCAATTTGCAAGCTTATGTCCAAAATTAGTACAATAAAAACAATGACCATAAAATAAATTTGCATACCTGGGAGTGAATGATATTCTTTGTGGTGTAGTCCTTCTGAATTTTTTCCTTGATTGATCATGATCATGATTGAAGCTTATGTGTGGCTTGAACACAAATGGTATTCTTGAATATGTATCTTCAATAGTTTTCTTAGATTCTGGTTGACCATGATTCCTTCCTTTGAGTACTTCTACATAACTCTTTCTATTTTTTTCATTCGTCTTTTCTAGCAACCTATAGTGCTTATGTTCATTCTCTGTAACTGATGTGGATTTTTTTGTCTCTTCAACGTTCTTGTTGAGCTTGACGATTTTACTTCTTAATGTGACAACTTATTCTTCAAGCTTATCAACCTCTTCTTCTTTCTTCACTATCTGAGACTTCATGACTTCTTCTGCTGTTTTCGCTTCTCCAAGTTGAATTTTTAATGTGATTATTTCTTCTTCAAGTCCTTTATCTTCTTGACCAAAATCTGCCTCAAGTTGGTTTAGATCGTTAGTTCTTTCCTTAAGATGATCTGTCAATATCTTCTCTCTCATTTCTGCTTCCTCCTTTCGTGCTTCTATGTTGGCTTCCAATTATTGCTTTTGATATTCAATATTTTCTTTGATCTTTTTGGCTTCTTATAGCTGAGTTCTTAAGTTCCCGATGACCTATTGGGATTCTTCAAAAATGTGGACACTTTCCTTTTGTATCATCAGTTCTTTCTTGAGTGACTTATTTTCTTCTCTAAGTTCATCTAAATCACTAGTCAATTCTTCTTTATAATTGTCTTCCATTTCAATTAGTCTTTCTGTCTCATTTCCTTCATGGAATTCTATTTCAAGATGTCTGTGTTTTTCACAATTAAATAAAAACAACATACCTTTGGTGATTATGTACTTGTCATCTTCTAAATCTGTTTGACATGGTGAACATAATTCTTCTTGATCTGTATTTGCATCTTCTTTAGCATTTTCTGAATCTGCGATGGGTGAATAATGTATGTCATGTAACTTATCCCAAATTTCTTTGGCTGATAAACATTTACCAACCTTTTCTCTTACCGAATTAGGTAATCCTTCCTAGATGAAATCCATTACCATTTTGTTATTCTTCTTCAATTCCTTATTAGTTGCAGTCTTTTCCCTTTTTGAACTATCATATCCTATAACAACTGATAACCAAATATAATTCCCTTGCTCCTGTAAAAATAATTGTGTCCTTACGCTCCACATCTCATACTTTAAACCATTTTGACCATTAAAAATTTGTACTCCATTCTCATAATAATCCATGATCTTCTTCCAGTGGTTAAATTGTTTCCTAAGGGAACCTGCTTTGAAACCAATTGTTCGATTACTGAGAGGGGGGGTGAATCAGTAATAGGGAAATTGAATCCTTTTTAACTACAATATGCAAGTGTTATATCAATGTAGCATTATCATCCAATAGTTTCAGAGTAAATAAGAAATGAACAAATGAGAAATCATACACATACACAACACACCAGTGTTTTTACGCGGAAACCCAAAGTGGGTGAAAACCAAAGAATGTTTTTTCTTATATGTCTTTAAGAATTACATTCATTCGAAGCACCAACTTCCTTTGTTTTCCAGCTGTAACTGGAAGGAGGATCCAACCCCCCAATTTATTAGGATACAACCTGAGGGAATCTCCAACTCCCCAATTATGTGGGTACAAACAAAAGGAGGCTATGACCCCCTATGTTCTCCTAATACAGCCAGAATGTGGCTACAACCACCTGTACTTGCCTCGTCCAACCACCCTAGCATAGAATTAGAATGATAGAACCACTGTCACATTATCACTGTGAGATATATTGTTTTAAACCTGTACCAATCAACCTGCACCAAACAACCTGAACCATGCATCAACATGTACCTCAACCTGTAATCAAACTGTACCATAAAAAAGTGCATCAACCATGCACCAACTTGTACCAAACAACCTGTAATCAACCTGTACCATAAACAAGTGCATCAACCATGCACCAACCTGTACCTCAACCCGTACCATGAACAAGTGCATCAACCATGCAAGAAACCTGTACAAATAACATGTCACAACAATATGTCCAAACAAACTATCACAACAACCTATCTCATCAATATAATCAACCAAATCAGATATACTCACCAAGATCAATCATCAAGACAACTCTCAAAGATGTGCATCAACCAATCATAACACAACAACTCATAATCATCACCAAGATCAATATGTGTTTCTAATAATATACCAATACAAGTATGTTGCATCATCCATAAACCATGTGTCAACAATACTACTAACAAGCGCCTCCAACCATGTACCAAGTATGTACCAATCATGTATCAACTACTCATCAACTATGACTCATCAAGATGTACCAACATCATCAACTATACACCTCATGTAAGTGCCAACTCATCAACTACTTGTCTCAACCATGTACCCAACATGTACCTCAACCAAAAGACCTCATCAATTTCATCATGAAAATATGATTTGTAACTCTGTAATAGACCTGTTGTATAAGATCACATACCTGCAAACCTTCCTTAACTTTAAAAACAATAGACTAGCATTTTCATCAAACTTTACTTTAGTCACACATGACTAATTTTGGATTAGTCAACAACCCTAACTTGAAATAATCATAACTATGTACCTGTAATGAATAAATATCTAAAAATGGTACACAATGTTCTTCAGTTTCCTTTATGAAATTCCTCCAGACTTCACTACTTGGAACCTCTCAGAAAATGAGTTATAGAAAAAAAGGCATACCTTGTTGAATTCTGGATTATTCTAAAGAGATAACTTCTAGAGATTTCCCCGCACGAAATATTTGTTTTATGAATATGAAAATTGTACACATAATATTATAGCCTATACTCTAACCAATACATTTGGTCTTACTCTATTTGGATTTGTTTAGAAGAAGTTATGATGGTTTTACTTGAAACACCTGTTTTAGACTAGTTTCGGGACTAGCCACAAACCCTATTTTCCACGGCGTGTAACTCCAAAAATACAATGACCCAAACATGAAATTTTTATCACAACTACTTGTATATATTTCCTCAATGGAATCCCAATTTCATGGTTGGAATAATTCTATAAAAACATTTATTGCGAAAATGGTGAGATGACCTGTAAATAACATACCTTAGAAAGCATCATCAAAAGAATTTATCCTCCCTTGAATTTCAGCCTTCTTTACTTCACCTTCCATATGAAATTAGGCTTATATATCCTTTGGTTACCTCATTCACCTATATATATTCAATATTCTCAAGTTTAATTAAAATGAGAGAGCCTTGCCTCTTATTTATACTTTCATGTAGCTTCCTCAAGGGGTTACCTTTTAACCATTTTAACCCACTTTCCTTATTTTAGGGTTAACCCACTTCTAACCACTTGTCAACTTAGTAATTTATCCATTAACTTTATTATTTAAATAATTTATTTTGTATTCACTTTGACTTATAGTACACTCATCCCTTCACTTTATTATTTACCTTCTAAAATCTTTTAAACCACTATGACTATTTTGACCTTTTGGGGCTTCTAGATGACTCAAGAGGGTTCTCCAACTTCAAATGGCCATAACTCTCTAATCGTGAGGATTTATGTGACGTTCCACATAACACTGGAAATGGCATGACATCAAACCTTTCTCCAACTTCACATGGCCATAATTCTCTAATCGTGAGGAGTTATGTGACGTTTTGCATACCACCGCAAATAGAATGACATGTACTATCCATATGGAATAGTATTACCTGCAAATATATCAAAAATCATACCATTATCCATCAAACAAACTTGGGTCCATTACCCAAACCATTGTGCTACCGGAATTCGCTACTGGACGTTCTTCAAGGGTTGACATCGATGACAACCAACCCAAATAATCAAGAGTAATTGTCATTTTCAGAGGCTATGTTTACATTTCTAAAATCAACACAGATATGGATATCCACATGATTTATTCTTACCAGTACTAAGTTTTATATCCACTACATATTCCTTACTGGAAAAATGATTCTAGCTGCCAAAATATTATTTATCCCTGCTTTAACATGATGTTGAAGACTGGGGTTCATCGTCCTCAGCTTCTGTTGGAAAGGTTTGGTTTGATCTTTCATGGGAGAGACATGTTGTATGATATTTGTATCATATGTCTTGATGTCTTCATACGTCCAAGAAAAAATGTCTTTATATTCTTTGAATAACTTGATGTATGCCTAGTTTTATTCGGGAGAACACCCTTTTCCCAGGTTGACATTCTAAGGAGAAAAATCGAATCCCAATTTTATTGTTTCAAATGGTAGGTATGAGTTGTTGGTTTTGTAGTTCATGACCTTATTGAATTTGTCTTGAAGGTCATAGAGTTTTTCTAACCTGACCGCACTCTTGGGAATATTTTTGTATGGGCCTACTACTTTAGTATCATCATTATTATTAGTATTCATCAGTATGTTTTGTTGGCCCTCATCTATGATAGAATCCCTGAAGGTATCTTTGAGGTGTATAAAATTGATGAGTTGATGGTCATCGTCAAAGACCCTCCAACTTATGATATTGTTTGGAATTGATGGCATGTACAAAATTTTAACAGAGAAGGAGTCGAGCATTAATTTGTCTGAGGGTATTAATATGTATTCGACATTTTCCAATAAATCAGCATCAGAATTTAATGACCACATAATGGTGTTAATATTGAATCCAGTGAAAGACTTAATTATCTCCCAGACCTCAGACTAATAACTTTTTAAGTGACTTGAAAGGAAAAGAATGGTATTTCATACCTATCTGACAATGATTTAAGAGTCACCAAATACCTTGATGTTTTCTCCTTTTAAGTCAACTACCTTCCTAAGTCCTTGTACAAGGGCCTCTTATTCAGTAGTGTTGTTGGTGCATGGAAATTCAAATCTGCATGTGATTAACATTTTAGTACCTTTCAGGTCTTTTAGTATACAATCCACTCCTGCACCCTCTAAGGATTTTGATCCATCGAATAATAACGTCCACATATCAGGATCACCTCTTTTTATCTCAACTGGTATTTTTGAATTTTCATATTTTTTGGTTTTCAAAAGGTTAGTAGAATCAATGCATTTTTCTAACTTATCTCTAAAAAGTACGTTAGTCTGTACCTCTGGGGGATGGTTAGTTTCAAAAACAATATCACAACTGGACTCAATAATATGGGTGCAATGAAATATTTATGATTTAGCATTACAGTCCATGAGAGTTGATGGTTTAGTTTTGAAGTTCCCAAAAAACATCTCAAACGAATAATTCCAAAGAATGGAATGATTGAACATCATTGGTTCATTCAGATGTTTAAATCAGTGACTACATGTTTCATGTACCTTTCTCTGTCAATCATGATTTGGTTCATTTTACCATTGAAAGGGAGCCATAGATGGGACCAATCGGTAGTGAAATAATTGTTCAACATGGATGACCACTCTCTACTTAAGATCATACCATAATTATCAGGAATGTCCAATACTATTATATCTATGGTTTGATGAAATTTTGGGTTAGCAGACATCCTAATCAACATTTTTTTCAATTCCCTGACCACCTTAACTTTACTTATGTCTAACTAGATAATCATAATGTTAGATGGTTCAGGTTTGATGTTAAACTTCTAACATATTTTAAGGGGCATGACATTATAGGAATCTCATGAGTCCACCATGCAATTATGAACATTCCTATTGAAGAATTCAAAAGTGATAAGGAAAGGAGGAGTGTTAGACCTCGATCTCTGACCTGTTAAGGATGCATTGGTCACCACCTGGATTTTGGAAGGCATATTGTTATTAGGTGAAGTTATCTTTGTGATTACCCTTTTGGTTCCCTAGTTTCATTCATGAAATCTAGAAGAAGTATTACCTTGTAACATTTTCATGAAATTTTCTTGGATTTGTGGAATTTTCATGAGCTCAAACAAAGAAATGTTGGCTTTTGTTTTCTTTAGATCTTTTAAAAATTCATATTCCAATTTAGCTAAGGGTGTAGGTGAAATATTTGACTTTGTTGTTTGATCTATTTTTTTGGGATTGGGGGAAGTATTCTTGGACTAATTAGGGGTAGTATTGTTTGAAAGAGAAGGTTTTTTGGGAATAATGGTAGTGGGAGAAACATGATTAGGAATATTGGGGGTGTTATCAGGAATATTCTTACCGGAACTACTAGTGGTTACGAAGTTTTGTGAGACGTGTACTTCTTCAACATCTTCCTCATCTTCTCTAAAATACATGTCCCAAAACCTCTATAACTATTTCTCAATCGGCTCGTCAGAATCCTCGGGTTGTTCTTGTTGTTCCTAACTTCCATTCCCTTCATCATAGTTTTCAATCATAATCTCTATTTCTGAGGTTTGAATGGCCTGGACAATATCTTCCATATTGATTCCTTCCATCTGAGAGGGGGAGGTTTTGTTGATTGGGGGAGTGTTACTATATTTTTTAGGTGGGAACTTAAAAAATCTTTTATGGTTAGAATATCCCTCTCCATTACCTCTTTTTAGGTCAACTAATTAGTTGGATATATTTTTAATAATTCTTCACCATATTTAGATGTGGGGATTTTATTTTTACCTTTATCTTTAGATGGTTCTGAATTGGAACTACCCTTTAAAGTTAACATATTTTTCTCAAATTTAAGGTCTTCTTAGAAATATTTTTCTAGAGTATCCTTTTTAGAATTTTTCACATACATGGCCATTGACATGGGTAAAATAGATGTATAAAATTCAATCGGGACATATTCCGTAGGTTTTGAGACCCTTGGGATTTTCTTTAATGAAGTTAGGAACCGTTGATTGCAATCAGTAACTAATTCCTTGGCATCCATTTTGACTCTTGATAGTTTGAGGACCCAGGTGGTTGGTGTCTTTTTTTACACAAATTTTCAGAGGAAAGAGTTTTCAAAAGTCCTCGAATTCGAAATAAAATCTTCTTCTAGACATAAATACCATGTAGACATTTTTTCTTCAAAGGTAAGAGGAAATAGATGACATACGATGTCTTCATGGAGAATTATTTGTAACCTAACAACCAACAAAATTTTTCTTATTATGGTTCTCGACTGAATCTTTTTTCTCGGGGTCAAATTAAGGTAGGAATTTCTCAGGGTTTTTGTGCATTTCATGATGAATTCCGGGTACAACAACCACATTAGCAAACAACCAAGGTTGGTAAGGAGGAGGATTTTTGTTTGCATTCTCTCCTTCCATTTTTAGGGGTTGATATACAATGACTTGATAGGGGTTATCTTCGAATTCACTCTCAGACACATCCCCTTCTTCGGAATTGTCCTCTGACTCATTTCTGGGGGTGTGATGGGGGGACTCGGGAGGTGAGGGTGGTATACCTCCTACCCCATCGGTGAGTATATGATATTCAATATTTAATTCTAAAGCCTCATGGAAATCGAACGTGACTTCATGAACGTGATATTCAGGAGTCCTAACTAAATGGTTTTCTTGATAGGAGTATGGGTTAGCGAAATAGGGATCCGTATGATGATTGTTTTCCTGATTTGTAGGTAGAGAATAAATATAAGGGAATTTGTCCGGTCTATATGCTACGTTGTCTACTCAGAGCTCGATTGGTTTTTTTTGTTGAATGCCTAACTAGAGAGTCGATCTATGAGATAGTTAAGATATGATGTTGAGGAGAAGAGAAAGATGTTTCTAGATGAGAGAAAATACAGTGAGTGTTGACCTGAGCATGATTATTTACCCTATATTTTGAAGGGAAGTCATTATGTTCATAGTAAAATTGATGGGAATCATTTGTGTAAGAAAATATTACTTTTGGGGTAGAACGGGAAGAATTCAAATTTCAATTTGTATCCATTTAGTTATGTGGCCCTCATTCTAGCACCATTTTGTTGATGGGCCAAAATGACTCGTCCAATCAATTGAGGGAAAATTCTTGGTGAAAGGTCCCAAGTCGACCCGTTATCATTTAGGATAGCGCTTCCAATCAGATTTTAACCTAGTTACCAACTAATTAAAATACTAACAAAAATCTAACTAAATACTAAATAAAATATGAATCTGAGGACCAAAGGTTCTCAAATGAATTAAAAAATAATTAAAAAAATAAAAGAAACACAACTAACTGACCTTAAACACTAATATGCAACTAGTAATATAATATTCAATTTATAAATAATTCTATTTAATCTAACCTATCCCGATCAGGAGAAAAATAACAAAATAAATGAATAGAGTAAAAGATGTATATTATTCGATTAGAATAAGTTCATGGCACAAGTTATATGAATATTTGATATCATAATATGTTAGAACCAAAGAATTGAGAAACTTAACACGATTATGTTATTGTTATACTCATCCTAAGAAATCATGACAACTATAAAATGAAAATATTAATTTTGAATTAATTCATCAACTAACACCTGCAGGCTACAAACAAACAAATCCATAAACAAAATAATCTCATTCATGCATAATGATACCATAATATTCAGATTTAGAATGTCTCTTAGATTAAAAAAAAAAAAACACTTTTAGTAACAATATTGTCCTGTTAATTTCAAAGACCAAAATCCCTTTCAAATGGGGATCCCTCCATTTATATAGTGAGGAGTCCTTTTTACAATCGCTTTTCGTGGTAATTATGTAAATTTGAGCAGTTTCACAAAAGGGAATATTTATTTTAATACCACTTCCTTGGAGCTTGCTTTATTCCATACAATCTCTTCTTCAACATGCATACCAAATTTTCCTTCCCTTTGACCTCATACCCATGTGGTTGCTACATATAAATCTCTTCCTCCAAATCCCCATGGAGAAAAGTTGTTCTTACATCTAAATTTTCAAGATCTAAATATTCTACTACCACAAGACTTAAACATTCCTAATTGAATTCATCTTAACAACAAAAGAAAATATTTCATCAAAATATATACCTTTCTTTTGTGCAAACCCCTTTACAACAAGTCTAGCCTTATACAACTTTTTTCCTCCATCTTCTTCCTTCAAATTGTAAACTGATTTATTTTGCAATGCTCTTTTTCCTAGAGGAAACTAAACCAAGTACCAAGTCTGTTTATTTACCAAGGAATCCATTTCCTCTTTCATGCCTTTCTCCCACTTATTTTTAATATCTACATGCATTGTCTCTTCATAACATTCTAGTTCACTGGAATCTGTCAACAACAAATAACACAATTAAGAAGAGTATCGTTCATGGGGTCTACTTAGTCTGGTATATATTTTAACAACAGTTGTAGGAGTTTGAGGTTCTTGTTTCTCTTTTTTTTGTACATTTTGATATTTTGATACCTTTAGAATTTATTTTTTAGTGATCTCATCAAGCACTGTGTATTCTGGTTTTTCTTTTTCTTGTTTCTTTCCCTGCAAATGATCTTTGTACATGACCTTCTCATTGAATATGAAATATTTACTGCTAATGATTTTGTGATTTTCATAATCCCATAATCGATAACCAACTTCATTAACACTGTTTCCAATAAAGATACACCTCTTGGAATTTTCCTCAAGCCTTGTTCTATTTTCTTTATCAATATGGAAAAATTCTTCACAACTGAAAGTCTTCAAAAAATAATAGTTTACCTTTTTACCTATCCATTCCTCCTCTAGAATTCCACCATCCAAATAACTTGAAGTTCCTTTGTTTATTAAGTGAACAACAGTATATACAACATCTTCCCATAACTGTAAGGACAACCCAACATGCAATCTCATACTCCTTGCATGCTCCATGATTGTCTTGTTCATCTTTTCTGACACACAATTTTCTTGTGTTGTTCCTGGAACGTTTTTCTCTCTATAAATCCCATGGTATGAATAGTAATAATCAAACTCCTTGCTGCAATATTCACCTTCATTGCTTGATATGAGACACTTCAACCTTTTTCCTGTCTCTTTCTCAACCAAATCTTTTCATTTCTTAAAAGTATCAAAAACATCATATTTTTGTCGAATGCAATAAACCAAAGTTTTTCTAGTTGCATCATCAATAAAAGTAACATAATAATTAGAGCCACCAAGAGATGATACCTGAGTTGGTCCCCATACATCTGTATGCACAAGCTCTAACATTTCACTCTTCTTTTCTTTTTCAACTCTAAGAAATATGACTTTCTTCTATTTTCCATAAACACAATGCTCATAGAAATCCAAATCAATTTGTTTAAGATCTGGAAACAAATATATTTTGTCAAGTATTTGTATCCCCTTCTCACTCATGTGTGCAAGCCTATGATGCCACAGTGTTCTATCCACTCTTGTGGAATCTAAAGAGATAGAAGAGTCAGTATTACCAGTACATAAATACAATGTACCCACCTTCTCTCCTTTTTCTATAACCAGTGATCATTTGGTGTCCTTCCATGCCTTATCTGTAAATATATATATACAACCTTCACTTTCCAACTTCCTTGTTGAAATAATATTTTTCCTTAGATCTATAACATGCTTTACCTATTTCAACAACCATTGGTTTCCATTCTTTTTCTTTATTTGTACCTTACCCATTTGAACAATTTTGCTTGTTGCATCATCACCCAAATGAACTTGTCCAAAATCACCTTGAACATAATCTAGAAAATGTTTCCTATTGGGTGTGGCATGAAATGAATCCCCTAAATCTACTACCCAATACTTAAAAATATTATCTACAGAAAGAATCAAAGCATATTGTAACACATCACATGTTACATTTGCTTCTTGATTTTTCTCATGTTGTCCATCTCTCTGTTTCTTTGGAGCTCTGCAGTCTTTCTTCAGATGTCCTTTCTTCCCACAATTATAGCACTCTATATTTCCTAGTATGGATTTGGATCTGCGCTTCCTATAATTCCCGTGGTTTCCTGAGCCCTTTCCTCTATCATTGTTTCCCCTTGTTCTCCATGTTTAATGTATTACCTGATGTCTCACATGTTCTTTTCCGTTGCATTTCATCGCTAAGGATAACACCAACAACATGATCAAATTATAGAGTGTTTGAACTAGAGACAAAATTACTTACATCCATGACCAATCCATTCCATCTTTCTGGAAATGAGCACAGGTTTAGAAGATCCCTAACCTCATATTCAAAGTCCACTTTTATACAACTTAGTTTATTAATAACCATATTAAATTCATTTAAATTATTTGAAATAGACCCACCTTCTGACATCTTCATATTAAGTAATCACTTCATTAGAAATACCTTATTGGACACTGAGGGTTCTTCATACAATTTCGCCAATGTCTCCGTCATCTCCTTCATTCTCTTTTCTTTTGAAATATTGAAATCCACTGACACTTCCAAGATCATTCGTATTGTTCCTAGTGCCTTTTTGTCAAGAACCTCCCATTCTTCATCCTTCATGGTCGTCGAATTATTTTCTATTCCACCCAATGGTAGGCATAGATCCTTATGATATAAATAATATTCCATATTCATATTCCATAACTCGTAGTTTTGGTCATTAAATTTATCGACCCTAAACTTTCGATCTTTCTCCATTTCTCCCACTTGAACCAGGAACCCTCTTTTCCTATGAGTTACCTTTCGTTCTAATACCATTTGTTAGAAAACTAGGGTCACAGAGAAATACAACAAAATAAATTCGGAAATAAAACACATAATATACACAATACAGTAGAGACACATATATACATGGTTCACCCAGTGTGGGATACATCCACCAGAGAAATTCCAAGTCCTTCCTTATTATTATCCAAAAAAATGAAGGGATACAACCTACAACACACTCGTTGTAACTTCCTCTTCATTCTCTCACAGTATCCTCTCTCAGAATACAATATTTTCAATAATACACATACGCAATACAATTCCCTCATAAAAAAGGGTTTCCTTCTAGGGAAAAAAAATCTAAAAATAACTTCTACCATCAGAGATGCGACCTTATAATGAATAGTCTGGATTGACTACGAAATTACAATATTTTAGAAGGTAATTGTTTCCAATATTTCACTTCGGGGGCACTTCCCTCCAATCCCTTACCAAGGGGGGCTACAAAAATTGTCGCTACCCCCACCTGGACCCCCGTGGAGATAGTTGTGGGGGGGGAATCCCCCCCACACTCCCCCATTAGGGAAAGAAGTCCAAGCACAACTGAAACAATTATATGACTAAGGAAGATAATCAAGTTCCACAACCAAAAACTGGAAGGAGGATACAACCCCCTTTTCCTTTCCCCATCCTACCACCCTCGAATATAAGTGTAGAATCATTGTCACTACCACTGATAAAACTGTAACTTCCACTATTACTAATACATCAACGAACTTGTCATTGTCACATCAACCAACCTGTCAATGTCACTGTCGCATCAACCAAACTATCACTATCACTGACATCGTAATTATACCATCATCAACCAACTATAACCATATCCACTCGCATGGATACAAAAACCATCACCATAACATGCAAATCAACCTATATCATACCATATACATCAAGCATGTACATCAACCATGTACCATGTATCCAATATGTGTCAATGTCTCCACAATATTCTTCAAGCATGTGATAACATCACCATGACATATACCAAACGAAATACCAAGATATCCAAGATATACTTCTAACAATGTATCATATCATCACAAATGTGTACCATATCATGTACCATCATCATCAAGACATTCCCCAAGAATGTACCAAAAACATAACCCTCAATAGAAAATGAAAATCATACATATGGTCTTATAGCAGACCTAATACACAAAATTACAAATGTGTAGCTCTTCCTCAACTTCAACAACCATAGAATAACATCTTCATCAAACTTTACCTCAGTCTCATTGGACAAGTTTTGGATTAGTCACAAACCATATATTTCAACAAGAATAATTATGTACTTGTAATGAATAAAGGTCTAAAATATTAACCAGAGATGCTCTGAGATATTTCTTTTATCTTCTCAAAATGTCAGGTTCTGAAACTTCTCAGAATAGAATTTATAGATAAAATGGAAAGCCTTCCTGAATTTTATCCTATTCTGGAGAGAGAACTTGTTCAACATACCATGCACTCATAATTTGAAATAGTATTTTGAAACTCATGCACAAGATACTAAATACTATTCTATTTCCACTAAAATTAGTCTCACAGAATTTGGATCCTCTATGAAAAAGTTATGATTTTTTTACCCGAAGCACATGGTTAAGACTAGTTTCAGGACTAGTCAAAAACCCTATCTTCCACAGAGTGTTCTCATGAACAAATTCATTTATGCGGACACAAACCAATCTCTCTAGTTTGGAAACCCAAATCTAGAAAAAAAATACACAAAACATGTTTCTTTCCTTAGATTTATGCATTCAAAATATTAACAAGTGAGGATTAGACTCATACCTTTTGACTAAAGGTCATCCTCACCAATTGTAGCTCTCCCAACTTGATCCAAAATATTTAATATGAAAAAATGTATATGGACACAAGCTAAATAGTGAAATAAACAATAATATCTTGACAAATCTATACAAATGACCAAGGAGAAATGTAATCAAGACAATTGAAATCTTTATAGGAAATATAATATGTAATTGTATTAATAATGGTGGAAAGAGTTACAACCAATTCCTTAGTGTTTAGAAGCACCTTCCAAAAATTTCATTGCTCCAATACCCACAATGCATCCATGAAATCCATCACCATCAACCAACTCCTTTAGATAAGATTGAATTCCTCCAAGCCAAAGAATTACTAACAATCCTCTAATAACAAACCAGAAGTAAAGTTATCAATCATTATCTCACAAACTCTTCACTATTTGCTATTATCCTTTCCTCATGAGGTAAGCCTCCTTTTATAGATTGAGGAGGACAAGGTTGAGGATATTAGGATGAGAGGTTAGTATCCCCCTAGATAAGGAGTATGGGTGAGATCCAAACTGATCGGAAAAAACCTCATCTCGAAGCTTCTCTTATGGAATATTCTATAAATCCATCATTTTCTCCCTTTTTAAGCAATGTTGCACCCTACAGTGGAACAACATGAAACACTGTCGCACCCTCCAGTGGTGCAACATGTGACACATCAGGTTTTCTCACCCTGCAATGATGCAAGATGTGACACACTCTTAAATAAAGGCTTTAAAGGCCCTAACAACATGTGTAACCCCTTTTCATGCTTTATTTCTCTCAAAGTAAGGTTATTCTTCAACAAGCATAGATTTTATGCTCTGGATGATAGAGGATAAGTGAACATCGTCAGTTGTGACAAAATATTGTGTAAAACAATTCACACCAAATTATGAGCTAGAAGGGGTGAGAGTTGAAATACTTTGTCGTGTGGGTATTGAAGAAAAATACTCATCAGTTAGAGACATGTCAACAAAAAACAAGGAATTATAGTATCATATCTGTGGTAGGCACTCCCATACTCAGATATATAAATGAATCCAAGAATAGATGTTTACATGAAAATATTCATGTATGATAAGTCATGGACACCAAATTACATCATGTATTCATGCCAAAATGTTTCAAATCTAAACATAGCCACTCAAAATACATTGTGGATCTATGTTATTAAGACTCAAATTTTGAACATAGCCATGAGACATACACTGTGGATATATGAAATAGTACATATTCAAAATACTCCATCGCAGCCTGGATCTATTTGACAAGAACCAGGGTCTTCATTTCCACTGTCCCATAGTACGATTCTAACCATGTGAATAAAGGTGTTGAATTCAAACATGGTAGAAACCATCTGATTATCGGTCATTAATGCTTACCATTAACATATGCGAAAGGAACCACAAAGAATGACAATGGCCCTTAAGGTACATAAGTACATTTTATTGAGTGTGAATATATGAGCCGATTTTGAACACCCATAGAACCATTCGATCAAAGTTCAATGATGAAAACCTAAGTCGAAGGCAAGGAAACTTGCCATTGAGGCATGCAAGTTCCAAGGTATTGTACAGTTTATAAACCATATTCCTAGATAGTGTCTTGAAGTTAATAGTAATTGGTCTGTCATAGGAGGGCCTTGATGTATCCCCCATCAATGAAACAAAATAGGCACAAATATTTAAAGTAGATAGACCATGGATTTTTTTATGACAGACTCAGGGATGGCTGATATTGTAACTACAAAGATGGTCGACATGATAGAAGGATTCTTTTAACCGGACTTCTTTTGAACATATGGATGACATGAAAACTATCTTGGAAGAATTGACTAAGGAGAGGATCAAAAACCAAAGAGTGGAATCATGGAGGAACATGATCAATCAAGAGACAAATGGATTTCCCAAATTTGACACAAGGAGTGAAAGTGTGTCATATTCAAGAGTGACTAGCTGCCAGAGATTAATACAAACTTTATGCAAATTCCCTTTCCCAATTTCCCCCCAACATTTATGGTGAGTACCTCTTTATTTTTACACAATATTGAGGAGGATAACATTTGATTCTACTATAATCTCATCTTTTGGATGAGTCGTTTGGAGTATTTTTAATGAACCGTAGGAAGAACTAGTTTGGTCCCATATGGGTCTTTCAATGTAAATTTTACGAGTCCAGAGAAAGAAAAACTCGGTGGCTTTTCATGTTTAAAGACTTTGAAAAACACTTAAATAAAACTATGTGGTTAAATTTTTCATAATTTTAGTCTCCCAAGCCCGAAAAAGTATAAAATAATACCCAGGAGAACTCTTCTAGGCATGATTGACTACAGTATTCCTTTTTCGTAATTAATCATACTCAGTCCAGAAAAGGGGTAAACTAAAATTTAATATATTCCCTTTCAAATCCTTTAATGAGTGTGAAATAAAGAAAGTTTGCTCAACAATCTTTTCGTATTTTATAGGGTTTCGAAAAGTACTTAAAGAAAATCACTATAGAATTTTGGTATTTTTTAAAGTTTTTAGAAAAAAAATACGTTTGACTATAACTGTATGTTTCAAAAATGACCCATCACCTACATATTCTAGAACAAATCATCAATTATTTTTTATAATTAAAGAAAACAACTAAAGACTATATTAAAGTGGGTAAAAATGAAAAAGAATATTAAAAGGAATATTCTTCACTAGATTAAAATAGACAAATGTATTTTTTTTCACCATAGTGTTTTTACCTCTTCCATACTAAATAAAACTCTATTTTAGTTGAAACTTCAGGAAAGGATTGTGAGTATATCATTGGACGATTCAAACTCTTTTTTTCTTCAGGTAAGATCTCTTCTCTCCCTCTTTCATTTGATAGTCATTTCTATCCATTTTTGGGTGGTTTTGAGCTTGTGGGAAATCCCTAAAATGAGCCTTATGGGTGTCGTGGGTTTCCCATATCAGGAACTGCGAAAATCTAAAGTGTCAGAGTCTTTCCCAATAGGGAACTACGACACTATCTCTATGTGTATAATGCACAGAGTGTGACACCTAGAAACCAAAAATTTCTTTTGTATTTTGAGAAGTGATACTAGAGAATTTTGGTTTTTGGGTGATAAATAAATTCTTCCTTGGTTGTTTGCAAACTTTTGACAGGTTAAAATGATATAATGGAGGGAAAGAGAGCACAAATTAGAAGATCAAATTGCCACAAATGACCCAAATACTATGTTGTCTCTCCAGATGTGTGGATTGGATAAATTTTTCAAGATCCATGACATGAGGGATCAAGTTAAGTTCCTAGAGTTCTTGGTGAAAATGTGAGAACCCGAAGAGAAAGTGTTCAAGGTCGGTGTCCATGATTTGGCTTTGTATATTGAGGACATCTATTTTTTAACTGGGTTCTCAAGGCATGGAGAGAGAATATTTTTGTCTATATTCAAAGGAGGCGGTGATAAAACTGAGAATTATATTGCACAATATTGTATTTCCAGGACAAGGAAAAGTAGTGGGAAGATACCCATTAAAAATGTGAGAGACCTCTCCTTAAGAACCATTTTACTCACCATTACTCGAGTTTCCACAAGTGCATCTCCTCATTTGGCCAAAAATTATCATATGCAATATGTAGTGGATTGTATGGCTCCAACAGTGTTCAATTGGTGTAAGGGGATACTCAAAAGTA
>ML815642.1:50492-62370 GCA_009831015.1 Picea engelmannii
GGTCACAATGGAGGTTCATACCTCCCGAAGCTACCATAATATCAACACTCCCTCCTAGCTAGGGAGGTATAACCGATAATGGTCTTGAGCACAAATAGACCATTCAACTTGTAGCATCACGAGCACCGTCATTATTATCCAACTGGATAATTTCCATGATAACAGGTACAATATCAATTGATAGAACCCAACTATGTTTATCCATGGTAGTACACAACTACTCAAACCGTGACACATAGTCACAAACAGTGGAAGATATCCACCACAGTAGCATATCTCTATTGTCCATAACAATCATCTAATATCAACCTGCACAGACAATATTGTTATAAACTGAATCGTCTAGGCCATTCTTTCACTCACATCTGTGAGATCTGAAAGAGCCTCTGCCCTCAGAGTAGAACATCAATGATGGGCTATCTGGACTATTCTTCTCAAGCAAGGAAGAAAAATTGTCCTGATTTATGAGCCTGGACCATTCCCCACCCTGGGCCATTCCTCCAGCACTAAACAAAGTGCAACCTGGAGAGAATGAGTCTGCCCTAAGGAATGTTTGTCCCTGATTGTTGAACCTGGACCATTCCCCACCCTGGGTCATTCCTCCGGCACTAAACAAAGTGCAACCTAGAGAGAATGAATCTGCCCTAAGGAATGACTGTCCGGACCATTTCCTAAGGAAATGACTGTCCTGCACCAACCTCCAAAACGAACCATTCCCCATGTTAACCACAATGGGAAATCGTTGTCCGGCGAGGCGGGCCAGTCTTCTTGAGTAACCCTCAAGAAGAGAGACTACCCTAGACCATTCCCCATGTTAACCACAATGGAAAATCGTTGTCCATGGTACATCAGCAATCCATTGAACCATTTTCATTACGAAAATGGTCGTTCGATCTGGACCATTTTCCAAACTGGAAAATGCTTGTCCGTCAGAAATGTCAAACCACTTTCCGAATTTGGAAAGGAACTGCCCAAGCTGGACCATTTTTTTTTTCAAACTTGAAAATGACTGTCCTTAATTCAGTAAAATGTCAGTGCTCCCTCCCAACCTGGAGAGTCATTTCTTCCCTTTAGACTAAGGGAGTTATTTCCACGATCCCCAATTTGTCTCGAAAATATGCAAATTTTATTCTGGACAGAGGCTTTGTCAAGATATCTATTGTCTGCTCATCTGTGGGGATATACTAGAGCTTTACTTCTCCTTCCTGGAATTTATCTCGAATAAAGTAGTATTTGATCTCAATATGTTTCGACCGTTCATGAAACACTGGGTGTTCTGATAGCCTTATACAACTCTGATTGTCACAGTGTATTATGGTTGAATCTGGAACCTGCTCAAATAAATCAGAGATTAGTTTTCTCATCCATATTGCCTCTGTGCATGCCTCACATGCTGCGATATATTCTGCTTCTGTTGTGTTGAGTGCGACAGACTTTTGTTTCCTACTGCCCCGAGATATCATAGCGGAGCCCAAGCTGAAACACATCCCTGAAGCACTCTTTCTGTCTTCTGCACTTCCTGCCTAATCTGAATTTGTGAATCCATGAAGTTGTATATCACTGGATGCGGTATATCTTAGACCATAGTTTATTGTCCCACGAATATATCTTAGGACATGCTTTGCAGCTATCCAATGCTCATGTCTAGGTTCCACCTAGAACTGGCTTAGTGTGTTCACGACAAAGCAAATGTCTGGTCGAGTATTTACCAAATATATCAATGACCCAATCAATTGTCGATATAGTGATGGATCTACTGGATTAGAATCTGAATCTCTTACTTTTCTTATGTCTGTAGTCATAGGAGTGTCCATGGATTTGCAATCCATCATTCCAAACTTTTGGACAATGTTTATTGCGTACTTTCCTTGTCCAAGGAATACTTCACCACGCTTCTGTCAGTCCCAAGTAATAATGCATGAGACCAAGATCTTTCATATCCAACTCAAAAGCTAGTTCCTTTTTGCACTGGATGATGAGAGACTCTTTACCTGTTAGGAATAGATCGTCAACATATAGTAGTAGAATCACAGGTGCATTGTTCACGACTTTGTAGTAAAGGTTTGGATCTGCATGACTTTTGGAGAAACCAAGTCTCGCTAGATAGCTGTCTATTCTGGCATACCAAGCTCTTGGAGCTTGCTTGAGTCCATATAAGGATTTCTTTAGTCTGCAAACATGAGTGTCTTTGGAATGTACTTCAAACCCTTGAGGTTGTTCAATATATACTTCTTCTTCAATTGCTCCATTGAGGAAAGTTGTTTTTACATCCATCTGATGTAAACTCCATCCCATGGAAGCAGCAAGAGATATGATAGCTCTAATGGAAGTATATCTAGCAACCGGAGCAAATGTTTCATCATAGTCTTCTCCCTCCTTCTGGGAGAACCCTCTAGCTACGAACCTTGCTTTATATTTATCCACGCTTCCGTCTGCTGCATGTTTGACCTTATATACCCATTTTGAAGTTACCACTGATTTTTCTTTAGGTCTAGGCACAATTTCCCATACATCATTTTTCATGATGGATTGGTGTCCTTCCGTCATAGCTTCTTTCCATTGTTTCTTTTGAACTGCTTCTTCAAACGTGGTAGGTTCTTCATTTAGAAGCTTTGTCATACATGCTGCATAGCTTGAGAATCTTTTAGGCTTCTTACTTTTTCTGAATGTCCCATCTAGGGCCTTGAGTCTTTCTGCTTCTTGTAAGGTAGCTTCAAGCCAAGATGGTTGTTTCTTGGTCTTAGGTACGGTGTCAGAATCAATGGTCTCACATGGTTGCATAGGATGATCAGGTTGTTCCTTTTCGTCATTATGGTTTTCTGTGCTTTCTTCAATAGGCTCTTCATGCTCTTCTTCTTCTATAGTTTCTTCTATGGATTTCTTGAAAGCCATATTTTCATTGAAGGTCATGTCTCTGCTAACTTCAATCTTATGTTATTCCGAAATATAGATTCTATAAGCCTTGGATGATTCGCTATATCCCACGAATATGCCCTTCTTTCCCGGGGGTTCTAATTTATTCCTTTTGTCCTTGGGAATGTGAAAGTAAACAAGACATCCAAAGATTCTTAGGTTTTCCACATTAGGTTTCTTACCTGAGAAGGCTTCTTCTAGAGTCATGTCCTTCAGTATGCGGTGAGGACTTCTGCTTTGGACATATATTGTTGTCATGGTTGCTTCTCCCCATAAGAACATGGATAAACCTTGATTGTTTAGTAGTGCCTTCACGGTTTCTTCAATAGATTTGTTCTTTCTTTCTGCTACACCATTTTGTTGAGGATTATGAGGAATAGTCAGCTCCCTCCTAATCCCTGCAGATTTACAGAATGCAACGAATTCCTTTGATGTGTATTCTCCTCCATTATTTGTTCTTAAGGTCTTGATTTTCTTATTCATGAGGTTCTCTATCTCTACTTTGAATTCTTGAAACCTGCTAAATACTTCATCCTTTGTCTTCAAAAGATATAACCAAGTCTTTCTTGAATAATCATCTATGAAGATTATGTAGTAAAGAGAACCTCCTAGAGCTTTGACTGGCATCGGACGGCAAACATCTGAGTGTATTAGATCTAGAATCTCCTTAGATCTATTGTTGCTGCTTGGAAATGGTTTCTTGACATTCTTTCCAAGAGCACATCCTTTGCAAATTCCTTCATGTGTAGACTGCAATTCTGGTATTCCTTCAACCATCTTTTTGAGAAAAGGTAATGCTTGATAGTTAATATGAGCATACCTTCTGTGTCAAAGTTCATTGGAATTGACTTCATCATGTACAAGAGCTTCTTCATTTTGTTCTAGTAGTCTATATAGATTTCCTTCACGGGTTCCAATAACCCTAGCATTCTCTATGCTGGAGTCWTTATGCCAAGATAACACTTTTCCATCTACGAAAGCTATTATGTTTCCTTTGTCTTCTAGGCAAGATATGGATACAAGATTCTTTTCTAAACCAGGTACATATAAGACATTGYTCAAATGAACATTGTTACMTGTTTTCAACTTGACGCAGGCTTGTCCAAATCCTTCGACTMGGTAAGTGCTTTTGTCTCCAAGCTCTACCTTGTACGATGTCTTCTTCTCATTTAGACTTGAGAGTCTGGCTTGATCTCTCSTCATGTGCCTAGAATCTCCACTATCAATTATCCACATGTCGTCTTCAATCGTTCCTGTGAGTGTTGAGTAGTGTAGGTAACTAGTCTTTTCACTCATGTCTTCGRTTGACTGGTGACTGGTCATGCCTTGATCCAAAACTTCAACTTTGACTTTTYTGCCTTYTGAAAGTGCCAAGAGATGCRCTGGACTAAGGCGCACTTGAATACCTTCTTCTTGAACGAGATGYTCCATCACAAGGTGTTGGATCGGGGTTTTAGGGTTTCTGCARCTGCTCCTGCTAGTAACCCTAGCGACAGTGTCTTGGAMGYTGCTCCTGCTAGTAACCCTAGMRGCAGTCCTTTAGCGAGCTTAATATTCTAATGGTTATGCTTCCTTCCAGYGRTTARACTGAGTGAAGRAGGTGTGGGCCCATAACCTGTTAGAATGTGCTCGTTTTACCATTGACAATATCAYTATTGTCACCCAACCATAGGCCGAAGCCACCCTCCGAGCACCTTGACCTTGAYAGAGAGAAGAATCCTGGTAGCAATCCAATAGCCAAGCAAGGCTAATGCACCAAGCAAGAAGTAACCAAAGTTGATYAGAGAGTCCAACCCAAAAGATAGAAGCAGTAGGCTTCAGAACTGGCGGCAACACCKTCTCCAGAACTTGCGCACAAGACTGCCAGACTGCARTGCGCACAAGTGCCTATCTGCAATTCTGAGAAGTGTGTCAAATGAAAGACTGGCGACCTGTATTTATAGTAATCCTGGCAGACTGCTTGGATCGACTTCTCATTCTGGGTACTAATTAATTCATATTAATTATCTCTCTTAGCCGACATCTCTTCTAGGGTTATGTTCACTTCTTTTCTTTCTTCCGAAACATTCTAATCTTGTCAAAGGTCACAATGGAGGTTCATACCTCCCAAAGCTACCATAATATCAACACAAGGAACAAGTACAGATCCAATCCACATCATCACATCTCAAGAAGATACCAATCCAGTTGAAGAAAAGACATACAAGGAAGTTGGAGTACAAACAATAGAAACTCCAAGTGTATTTACTAGTAAAAGTTAATCAATTAACAATGAAACATTAGTACATGAAGAAAATAAAACTCCAAAAGAAAATCAAGAAAATGCTACAAATATGATAAGGGAAAATCATGCTACAAGAACCCCTTATTGACATCCAAATCATAAAAGCAGATATCTTAACCAATCAAAGTATCAATATCACTGAGGATGGAAACAACTGACTTATCTTTCGGAAAATATTGATACTAGCACAATTAAATTTCGTGATAACAATTCATCATGGAAGTGCAACATTCCGCAAAGGATTGAATTAGGATGGACATATACTTTTACAATTCAAATTTTTTGCTCATCACTCTGTGGTTCATATCGTCTCATATCATCAACTATGATAGCTCCAAGAATAGAGAATGATGTGAAGACATTACAAGTCAAAGAAAAAAGAGTCAAGCCCTTCCATCACTATGCTTTGAGGACAAAGCATTTCAAAAGGGGAAGGCAATGTTATGAACACAAATATATATATATATATATAGATAGATAGATAGATAGATAGATAGATATAAATAATGATTAAATAATCATAATTAATACTCAATAACTAAATATGTTATGAAGAGACACCTTCCGGATGAAAGGTCATGTCCCTTATGAAAGGGCACCCCTACATGGGTATATATACAGCCCTCATTTCTCATTTGTAATCATCTCATACTATATCTCTCTATCATCACTCATACATTTATATATATCTTTATCCACATAGATTTCTACATTGTATTCTAGATATTTTGGATACTTAAGTGGTGAGCCAGATTTGGTTGCCACATCGTGAATGAAGTGCATGTAATTGTTGGAGAAGTGATCAAGCTTTGGGGTTAGTGGCCCTTTTGGATCCATCTGTGTGGCTCTCAAGTAGGATTTATAGATTTCAGTTCTAATATGTCTATTAATATACCATTTAGAGAGTTGGGGCATATCAATAGAGAACTCTAAGGTGAGAGGCTTTCTAATATCCAAGTCTGAATGTTGGCAGAAAAAAAAGGCCCTAGCATACCAACAATTTATGACACCTAATCCAACAAGATGCACTGAGGATTGGAGAGCTAAATAGGGGTATCGATTCTGACCTACGAGGGAGTCTGCCAAGCATCTTATTCTATGTAGCATGATCACAACATTGAAGCTATGAGTGTGAGGAGAGGATGGGCATCAAACACAGCGAGAATGAGTGTGGGACAATTTTCTTTGAATGGATATTTTTCCAAAGCATAGTAACGATTACCCTCGCTATTTGGCTCTAACCTATTTACCTTAGGTATGGGATCCAACCCTCACAACTATAAGGATGGAAAGTGCCACCAGAGTGCGAAAGAGGTGAATCTTAGCCTAAATATCCTAAAACTAGATAGGGTATCATTGTCTCTCCAAGGTTGTTCACACCACATAACCCATATTTAATATTGATTCGATTCTCAATGTTATGCGGAAGGATATGTTAAAGAGTACCACTCCAAGGTAACTATAAGATGTCACTACTTTCTCCTACACTTTAAAGATCGGGATGGTATTGGTTGCCTCTTTCTTTGAGGTGTTAAAGGTCATTATCTTTGTCTTTGCAAGGTTGACTAAAGACAATGACTATCATAGAATAAACTCAAATTATACATTTGTTTTGAAGACCTTATTTTGACAAATAGAGGGGCAATGTCATACAAAAACAATAAAATGGCAGTGTAAAGAACATAAAGAAGCAATGTTCCACCAAGTTTCCAGGGCCCAAGCAAATGGGGATGCAAGGATGTTGGTACACAACTTGAGGACATGGGGAGGAGAGTCCAAAAAATTTTTAGGGCATCACAGAGGATGTTGGGGTCCCCAACATAAGGCATCCTACCCCAAAACTCAAAAAGATTAAAAAAGACAAGTTCTAAATATAAAAAATCATAGAGATTTTTAAATCTTAATTAGTCACACATTTACACAAATACAACAACATTCATAGCCCGATGGGTTAGCTCAAGTGGTTGAGAGTTGTGAATTACAAACAAAGGTCACGGAGTCAAGTCCCCAGGCACATATATTGAAGAAGATATTGTTGCGCCTCACTCGATATCCCCATCGGGTTAGGTTGCCAAAAATGCAATCGGCCAGTTTACCTCCCATACCATCCTTGAAATGAGAGGAAGTACCTCGAGGGTTTCCCGAGATGTCTATCACATTGAAAAAAAAATTTAACATTCACGATCCAATTGGCCATTACACAATTTCGAAATACAACATCCAAAATCAACAAAAAGTTTAAATGACCAACATCCAAATCAAAATGAAATACAACGATATATCCTATAATTGCATTCATCATCATTTAAATAGTGGAGAGTCGAGACTATGATAATGAAAAATAGCAAAAGGAAGAATTGGCACAAGGCTCAAGCAAATAATCATATTCAATTAGTGTTTGCTTGGTCCTTTGCATCTTTGTGCTACAAGAAACTATCAACACCATCTATGCGAATGTCGAGACAATGGGTCCCTAGTTCAATTCTAGTTGTTCTTCTAGCTTTTATAGCCAAATAAATGAAGAAAAAAATATTCTTCTTCAAGTAATCACTAAAAGAATGCTTGTTGGACATGAAATGCACTTAGATTATGTCAAAAAATCCCCATTGTTCACACTTTTCTACCTTTTAAAGTTATTTCACAAAAATCCAACTTCAACCTCCTTGATGTACTCAAGCTAGCATGTTGTAGGTGAGAAACAACAAAAATGAGGGTTTGGGAGGATTATATAGATAAGATAAGATAAGACAATTTTATTAATATTTGACTAATAACCAAAAAAGTAGGTCAAAAGGGACTATTGAGTACAATGATGTCATTAAAAAGTAGGAGTACCAAAAGGTCTCCTATAAAAGGCAAGAAACAAAATAAAATAAAGTAAGGTAGAGTAGAGAGTGAGATCTAAGTTAAGGCATGAACAGCCCTCGACCCCAAGCCCAAAAACCCACTCTGAAATGGAGATGTATAGGAGGAGAAGATCCAGGAACAAGATGAACCAAAAGTAATAAGATAGGTATGTCACGGAATAGACCCATCTCTCCTACTATCTAAGGTCGAATGAAGGAAGTTGAGTATAGTATGATGTCCAAAGGGAGAAATGTTGGGATGCCTAGATCGTCCATTGCACTACTATCTTGAAGAGGTAGTTCGTCCTTGAGGCCTGAGGGATAAAAATTTTATTGGTTTTAGTATGAGTTTTTATTAGGACCCACACCTACATGCCCCCATAGGTGTTTAAGTATAAACACTCCAATATTAAAGTTGAGACTTAATAAAGTCATGGTGCTATTAATCAATTTAATAAAATGATATTAAGGATTTTGTTGATAAGATATTATGACAATTGGTTGATATAACCATCAGATTGATGTAATAAAAGGGGATCCCACTTGTTACCTTCCAAATTGTACATAATCATAAAAGCCCTAATCCACAAGGTACAACTCAAGAGGCCATTGTTAGTATGGCCACCACCATCACATTAGCAATGTATCCTCTTCACTTTAGGCCATCTCTCCTCCAACCCAAGGGGCATATCCCTGGTAGGATTACTAAAGCTAGACAACGAGGCACAAGGTGAAGTGAGAGTAGCTTTAGTAAAACAATGTTTTGGGGTTTTTAGGGTTTTAAAATAGGTGATGGAAGAAAGCAGAGATCAGTGCCAAATCCAACAAGGCCAATGGAGTCAAGGTGAGTCAAATAGGTTTATGAAACCAAGAAGAAAACCTCTCTTAACGATTACCCAATTTCATTCAAAGATTAGGACTAAGAGAATAGAACCAAAGACAAAGTAATCACTCATCCACTCAAGATTAACAATGGAGATCAAGGCCCTACAAGTAGGGGTCCTCAAGGGAGAAACCTTCACCAACAAGATCAACTATGGATTGATAAATTCACTTAATACTTCTTTTTAGGGTTCCAAGATGGATAGACAAAGCAAGGCACCAAATAATTACCAAACCAACAAAGAAAGAAGGAGAGGAGTTACCCCAAAACGTCTTCCCTCCAATGGCATAAAAATCCCTTCAATGGATCGATCTACTCTGCTTGTAGAAGTATTGAGCATTTCACCATCAATCTTGATGCACAAAATAAGAACCAAGATAGAGAAGCTTCAAGAATTGAAGACAACATCCAAAAAGAAAGAAACATTTCCACAACCATATGCTCCAAGAAAGATATGTCAATTAAGTTCTAAGGAGTGGAAGCTCCAAAAATCCAACCGTGAGTACAAATGATGAAGGGCTACTCTTTATATAGAGTTTAACTCAACTTCCTTTACAACATAACAATAATATCTCATGTGAGATCCTTAGATCTAGCCTAGGGAGTAATAAAGAATCATTTCCTCCAACCAACTAATCAACAGTACATAAAATAGTGAGGTGGTCAAGCCACATGTACAATACTCCAACCAAAATAGACCCAAGAGAGAGGGACGTCTCTATCAAAGACGGAAGAAGATTATTCTAAGGTGTAATGTCTAGCCTCCAAAGGCCTCCAAGTGGATAGATCCACAAAAAACTCCTCAAAGTGGGCAATGAAAGCCTCCCATATCTCCTCCAAGGTGGATGTGTAGCTCTCACTGAAATGTCCCAACAAACAATGAGTAGAAGCCCTCAAGAGTGGACAACCCCCAATAGATGCATAGTCCACTTATATTGAATAGTCCATTTATATTTTGAAGTGTAATCCTAAATCTGTTTTATGAGCGGCATCTTGTGATAACTTAATTGAATCAGCCAGCATATAGTCATTGTGAAGCTGTCTCATTTCTTTAACCATTTCAGCACTCTTTACACAAGTTTGAATCAATGGTAATTGTAAACTTGTGATACACTGGTGTTGATCATAAAAATAATTTGCATGTACCATCTCACTCCTAACATATAAAGCAAATTGATTGTTTGATTAACCACACATCTAATCAATCTAAGTTAAAGATCACTCCCACATTTACAACGAATTAGCTTGATTGACCTTAGGGATAACTCCCCTACACTAAGATTTCCCTTTCCCATAGTCTAAAGTGTGGAGCAAAGCCATCAAGGTGGCAGTGGGTGGCTTGCATCATAGTTTCCTCTAGGCTCCCATGTTTATGGTTGGGACTTTTCCATCTATAGAGATTTTGAGTGGTAACATGTTGGCGCCATTGTCGGGGATAAGCTCAATTTCTCGGAAGACATCTTGTAGATCAACTACACAATCTTGGATGAGGGTGGTCATTGAAAAAATTTCTCCATGGCAACTCCACTCCATTTTTATGAGGTATTATTTAAAAATTTGAAGAGTTGAAGCATGGAAACAGTAGAAGCTTGGGATCATATGCATGCTCTACAGATTTGAAGACTACTTGCTTGTAGGGTGAAGCAAGCAACAATTGAAGCCATCAAGATCACCTTGGCAACTCCACTCCATTTTTATGAGGTATTATTTAAAAATTTGACGAGTTGAAGCATGGAAATAGTAGAGGTTTTGGATCATATGCATGCTCCACTTAGTTGTTCAAATATTCCAGGAGCTCCCCATGAAGGCTACCGTGCAAATTTGCTTGATCTCATTGGTTCATTTCATGGAAATCATAAGTCATCCTTGTCGCACATTATCTCTTTCATCAAGGTTATGAATGAATCTCATATTATCCATGAAGATGTTTGGATGCATACCTTTATGTGTACTTTGGAAGACAAGGTAAATGATTGGTTTTATGATGATCTTGTAGGACCAATCACTTCATTTGCAGATTTTTTGAGGTCATTCCTCAAATATTGAGAGCCTCGACTTGAAAATGAAGGGATTGAGATGCTTATGGAACATACCATAGCAACACTCCCAAAAGAAGAAGAGGTATCCATTACATCTCCCATAGAAGAACAAGTAGTTGATGAACACAATGAGGAAGAACCACTTCTTAAGGAACCCAACCCCATTGAAAACCAAGGATGTAGAGAATACATGGATGAACGAGAGCAAGATCCACCTCATCAGTTCATTAAAGGAGAGGAATGTGATAAAGACTTAGATGTCAAGTGTTGAAATATTGTAACTGCAAAGAGTATTCTATTTATTATTGAGTTAATATTCATTAGATCAATCCTCTTTTGTGGATTGATCATGTCCAGCATTGTAATTGACCAAATCCCCTTTTGTGGATTGGTCAAACCCTAAATATATTATGCAAATTAAGAAGTCGGCCCCACAGGCTAATTAAAGTGGTTCTAATCACTAAGAAGTCAAATCGGCCCTTCCCAGTGAAGAGACACCTTTCCAGCACCTGCCAGTTTGTATAAATAAAGGAAGTCAGCGCTTCATTTGTTCACTCACTCATTCGTTGACTCAGTACGCAAGTTTGGTAGTTGCAGTTAGGAGAAGAAGGAAGAGAGAGGCGCATCGCTCAGTGGTGGATATTCTCTAGTGTTTTGGTTTATTGTCTTGGCTATCTATATTAAGGAAGTTTTTGTTGGGTTTTCTCCCCCCTGAGGGTTTCCCAGGATAAATGTTGTGTATATTGTGATTGTGTTTCTCTCAGTGATCCTACCTATGCTATTGTTATCTAGTAAATTGAAAAGAAACCTAATAATAGCTCAAAACTTAACATTAAGAGCATCTAGGAATTCGTTCATCATCCACGTGAAGATAAAAATTTGGTAACTTGCACCCCTTTCCAAAATTTTGATT
>ML815642.1:73411-85160 GCA_009831015.1 Picea engelmannii
TGAACAAATATATTTATATTGAATTTATTGATGCCCAGAAGAAGAAGTCGGCCCAGTTAGACTGGCCAGGTCAGCCCCAGTTAGACTAGCCAGTCCACTATAAATACAGGGCGCCAGTTTCATTATTTGTCATCTCAGCAGTTGCAGTGAGAGCAATATCTGCGCAGGCAGCAGCAGTTTGGTGAGCAGGTTTTCTGGGAGAGCTGGAAAGTGGTGTGCTAGCTTCTGGGTGGGATCATCTGTTCAGTTTAGTTTCTATTCTTTTGCTTGGTGCATTTAGCCTCTCTTGGCTATAGATTGCAGCGAGAATTCTCTTCTCGATCAAGGTCAAGGTGCTCGGAGGGTGGCTTAAGGCCTGTGGTTGGGTGACGAGGGTATCGTCGATGGTTAAACGAGCACAATCCTCTATATTCTAACAGGTTATGGGCCCACACCCCCTTCAGTCAGCCTAAAACGTTGGAAGGAAACATAACCGCTAGGTATTGAGCTCATTGAGGAACTGCCGCTAGGGTTACTAGTAGGAGCAGCTTCCAAAGAACTGCAACTAGGGTTACTAGCAGTAGCAGTTGCAGAAACCCTAATTCTCAAATTCGGCACCTTGTGATGGAGCATCTTGCTCAAGGAGAAGATATCCAGATGCGCCCTAACTCAGCGCACCTATTGACTTTCTCAAAAGAGAGAAAAGACGCAGTTGAAGTTTTGGATCAAGGCATGACCAGTTATCAGTCAACCGAAGACATGTGCGAAACAATCAGTCTCTTACATTACTCAGCACTTACCGGGACAATTGAAGACGATATGTGGATAATCGACAGTGGAGCTTCCAGGCACATGACGGGAGATCAAGCTAGACTCTCAGAACTAAATGAGAGAAAGACATCGTACAAAGTGGAGCTTGGAGACAAAAGCACCTACCCCTTTGACAATTTGGAGCTTTTCTCCTTGAATTAGCCAAGTTTTCATCGTTGTAATAACAAATTATATCAGCTCAATTGGAGGGTGGAAGTTTGTGCTAACAAGTCCTTGTAGCACTAAGAAAGAGGCTACATTGATTGTACATACTTTCTTTCTTTTTTGTTTTGTACATATTTGCTATGTTAATATAAGAAGTATTTTCAAGTTGTAACACCCCCTTGGAAGTTCCTACATCTGAAATAAGTGTTTATAGAGAAATCTGGTTTTTTGCTCCCTTGCGAGATGTAGAGTCAAGATTCCACCATGACACAATCAAACTTCTACTTGGTTGCCAAATGAAAATCCATAGAGGTAGGTCATATTCCACAAATTACACAGTTTGTATCAGTCATTGTACTTTCCTCTAGAAAATGCAGACCACCCTTCTAGCATGCCTAGCCTTGCTCTGGAAATGTGTGCCACCATCCTTGATGTTGATTAATGACACTCATTGCAAGTTGCAATGCATAAAATGCAGGTTGTCCTCGTGTTATAAAGTCAACATGCACACGCAGAAATCAGACTATAACATAATTCTAAATTCCATATTTTAGCTTAAAAAATTGTTGCACTCCAATCCAATGCTCAAGTACTCCAATAGTAATCAATAAATACTTTCTAAATTTCAGAATACGTGAATTATGTGAACAATGAACGAGTGAAGGGCTAGCTGTAGTAGCTTTTGCACTAAACCATCAACCTAGGTAATTTTAATTTAATTTATTAAAGTGGCCACGAATGACTAATGGAACTAAAAAATACACCAATGAGTAAGCAATCGGATTGCTAAGCCATCTCCATAAGAACAGAGTACAAAGAGAATGCCAAAATAGGTCTAACCTCCTTATAGAGCCTCTAGGTATGGAGCAAAATCACAATCACCCTCAAAAGGGCATAACTCGGTTAGGGATTGAAGACAATGTGATGTCATCCTTTTATCAAAAGTAACATTAATTACTTTGAGCACCGTAATAGCTACTTGTGAATCCATAGTTTCTTTCTGCTAACATTTATGACTTACTTGGTCTGTAACACGTCTATGAAAATAACTTCTGCCCATATCATTGGGAGGGTACCATCTACATGTCTTTTAAGATATATGCATACAAATGTACATACAAACATATCTTTATGTTTCTTTTTTAAAAAGGAGTAAAAGTAGTGTAGAACAGAAATTAAAAAGTATAAAAAACAATGAAAATTTTCAAGCGGAGAGTACAAAACATACGAAATAACACTGGAATCAAGGTTTCCATATTTGCCTTGAAAGTATCGTGTCTGAAACCGTGTGAATGCAACTCCAACCTTTAGATCAATCTCCTGACGAGCATCCACAGCCAGTGCTTCATTTTCATTAGGTTTGACAAGATTATTCATTGCTTTTGATATATCTTTCTCAGTTATGGCAGAAAATCGTGCACGGAAAACTTGCTGACCATTTCCTTTTCGTAGAACATTGACAGTACATCCCATTACTGGAAAACACAAATTTGTCAAGCCAACTACATTATATTTACAGAAAAATGAAGTAGTGGCATGAAGTACAGTTTAAATTATGAGTTCAAACTTCAAAATATCAAAAATTTCCAAACAACATATTTATCACCACATCTACTTTAAAAACTAGCCAGCACTTCATTTACATTAGGTTTGATAAGATTAATCATTGCTTTCCATGTATCTTTCTCAGTTATGGCAGAAAATCAGGTATGGAAAACTTGCTGACCATTTCCTTTTTGTAGAGCATTGACAGTACGTCCCATTACTGGAGAACACGAATGTGTCAAGCCAACTACATTATATTAACATAAAAATGAAGCATTGGCATGCGGTGCAGTTTAAATTACACGTTCAAACTTCAAAGTTGTTGATTTCCAGAAGTGTCCTCAGACACGTAATTTTATTGATCAGAAAAAATCATTACATAATAGGTGAGAGGCATAGCATATATATAATCTCTCTAACCTTATCTCAATATGCCATGTGTTCTTGACCAACAACTCAAGGATGATCACTATGACAAGGCCAACCTATCTCCTAGGAAATACACAACTTTTAGAATAACTTTATTATTCTGGGAAAAATACCTATCTAAATAAACTTTAGGATTACTAGGCTAACAAAAGTATCAAAAATTTCCATACACCATATTTATCAGCACATCTACTTTAAAAACTAAGGATAGAATTTGCTTCAAATATCATATTTCCAAAATATTTCAGTATACACAGGCAGAAGAAATGCTCTGGCTTATACCCAAACAATCTTCACAGCCATGCAAATCTTAGAGATGATGGGTGTCTAATAAAATTTCAATCTCATTATGCCAAGTACATTATATTAACAAAAAGAACAAATGGACATAGAGGTAGGAGATTACAAATGGACATAGATGTTAAGACTGTGAAAACACAATATACATAATACATATGCAAGGTATGCCACAAAAGAAGTCAATTAGTTACAATATGTCCTAAGATGGCTAAGAAGATAGTGGATGAGAAGAATATGGTGTTAAACACTTCAATTTCAACAACTCCAGTCAAAGTCCACAGTTGTGGAACAAGATGGTTTTCAAAAAGTTTGGAGGATAAGGAAGCAAAGTCTAACTGGATCAGCAATCAACTCGAGTAAGATAGATCTTTCTCTAACCAACAATTAGATGCGGGAGATTCTAACGAGGAAATCCCCAATGAGAGAAGAAGACACCCAAGAGAAAGAACCAAATGGAAGAGACATGTCCTTAGCATATTCATCAAGACTACAGTATTCCTCCTTCACACAAGGTTCCTTTGCATAATAATTTTCACAAGTTATTCATAATATCTTTTGCTACTTAATACAAAATCAGTCCCTATCGAGCATTGGATATTTACAATTTCTACCAGATTATTTCTATCTAAAAGTATTGCTTAGGAAGCAAGCAATCTTGTAGTCTATTACAACATTTTCTTCTTCAAGAAAAGACATCTTGGAGTCTGAACAACATACAACATTAGCTTGCACGATGGAGAGAGAGAAGGGAAGCACATTGGTAAGTCTAGTGAGCAGAGCACGTGAAGCACCCACAGAGATCCCTCACATTGTTCGCCTCGAGTCGATGATCTAGTCCAGTGTTATTAAAACCATTCCGGGCCAATCAGAACCAGCTGGTCCGGACGGTTTGGGAAAAAACCAGTCAGATCAGCGGCACCAAACCATTTTTGGCCGGTTCGGTACTGAACCGGTCGGTTTCGTATGGCACATCTAAGACCCACAAATTTCAAATTTTTTTTTTTAAATTGAATTGTTTAATAGAGGGGGGTGTACCAACTAACCCTAGGGCCTACTAACTAACCCTAGGGCCTATTACCTAACCCTAGGGCCTACTCAAACCTAGTAATTAATGGTAATATTAAATTCTTAAAGTAAAAGGAAAGTGACATTCTCCTTTTATCTTTCATTTTTATAGTGACATTCTCCTTTATCTTTCATTTTCATCCTTTTACTTAAATTTTTAACATTACCATTAATTGTTTTAGGATGTTTGACAGTGGTTCCAACCTCATTGGACTTCATATGGAGAAAGTAGAATTTTAGGTCCCATTCAAAATCCAGCAGACTTAACGATTTTCAGGATTTCAATATTGGTAGGATTGCAACATTTCCACTTGATTCTATCATGTATGAGGGTATGGAACTGGCATTTAATCAAGAGCACCAAGCCTTCTATGTACCTTGATGTTGGTGGCATTGATTGTTGAACTCTTATGTCATGAGCCTAATAAAAACGTACCCTGCACTCAAGTAAAATCACTTATTAGGCATGTTAAGCTTTTTCTATCTTATTTTAATGCTTAGAGGGTGACACTGATGATGAGGATCCTAATATAGGTAATGATTTTGATGATATGTAGTTATTTCTTGTCGCGTGATTGTTTTTGGACTCTAGAGGGAATTTAGAGCCTCTTTGTTGATGTATTTTGGTTTGGAGATGGATTGCACTCGGTGCTATTTTGGTTATATGCACTCTTACTTGCTATATATATTATAAATGAGAAACTTTGCATATCTGTGTATAAATGGTTTGGATTCATATGGATGCACATGAATATATATGTTTGTTTTCAAAATTTCAATATTTTATGTAGTTTTTGGTTGATTGGTTTTTTCTTGGTTTTTTTCTGGTTTTTTTCCAGTTTTTTTCCAGTCTAGTCCAGTTTCACATTTTTAAGGTCGATCGGTTCTGATAACATTGATCTAGTCTTCAATCGAGGTAGATCTATGACAATCCTATTGTATAAGAGAAGAGTATACTCTAGACAGAGCAAATCTAGAGTTGTATCCCAATTTTGGAATTCATATCCCTATGTGATGATGATGCCAAGAAATCCATGGTCCAATCTTTAAATGGGTGTTTGGCTTTGTGTGCTCATCCATTTTCAATGTTTGATAACTCAGCTATTGTTGAACAAGTCTTGCCCCACGAGGATGGCTCTCTCCACCAATGTATCCCTAGGTTTGGTTCATTGTCAATTATGGAAAAAGCCATACCTATGGTTGTGGAGAGTTCCACATTGATTCAGGGAGATGTTGCACTACATCCATCAGTTGATGAGACCCTACGTGTTGGGTATGTGGTGGATTGCAACCCAGACGTCGTGATCCAAGCTCTAGTTCAAAGGGAGACCACCATCGCAACCATTTGCATTGTTGTTCTTTTGTCTGCAAATCCCAATCCCAAGTTGAAGTAACTGAAGGGTGATCCTTGAGCAACACTCTACATGCAAGTGATCTGGAGCATACAGGGGGTTAGTAGTCTAATCCTAATGTCGTACCTTCAAAGCAACCCTCAACACCTTCCATCATCACATGCAAGCCTATAGATCAATGAATAGTTGAGAACTGTGAGCAATGATAAGGAATACAAGCAGGGGTGGCAAAATTCAAGTACAAAGGAGTCATTCTCTTTTTTCTTCACAAGATTCCTGATGAGGATGCATTTAATGAATGGTGTATCTAGCACCGGCGAGCAAAAGGGACAAAGGATCAAAATTGGGAGGTGTTCACTAATGTCTCTAGAGGATCTTGGTAGAGGCAAAGGCTAGACAAGAGGCAAAGGGTGATACTAATGATGAGGATCCCAATATAAGTGATGTGGAACATTGCTTGTTATTTATGTTTGTCATTTAAATGTTTTTATTCATTTATTCATAATGTTTTCTTTCAAAGTTTTAATAACTTTTTGGAATCATGGTTTGGAATCATTAAAATACAATTTCTTCATTAAAATTTAAATATTTTATGTATTTTTTAGTAAATCGAGTCATTGAAATCAGTTTGGTCTGAGTCAATCCAAGTCTGAGTCCAAGTCCAAGACGAAGTTGACCATCGACCGATTTTGAGGCCGAGTACGAGTTTTAAAATATTGCTTCCATTGAGTGGAGTGTCTTTACCCTAACAGACTTTGTCTCTAGAAATAGATTATGTAGCCTTGGTATGGGGTTTCCCCTTAAATGAAGTTGTCACTTGTCTCAAGGAAGGTAAGAGCTCTGCTAAAGAAGACCAAGCCCAATGTGACTTTTCTTTAGGAGGTCAAGTCTGTTGGCTTTGAATTAAGACGCAAAATGAGATAATATTGAAAGGCGACCATTTTGGGCTACTGATCATTCTACGAGGAATGAAGGAGCTATTCTTTCCATTTCCCATTATCTTTAGAGTTTCATTGTCAATAATGAATCTGATTCATCCAACAAATGCATGTGGATCACGTTGTTGTTGCAAGACAGGATTCTAGGTTTTTGTTCGGTCTATGCTCCAAACTTCAACACTGAGAGATGTGTTCTTTGGGATTGAACGACCTCATCACTCTCGAATGCAGTGGATTCTTAGGGGTGATTTCAACATTGTTTAGTGGTATGGGGATAGGGATGGTGGTGCAAACACCATTATTTCCAGCTCTAAGAAGTAGGAATGGACTAACTTTCAACGCAATTGGGAAAAAAGTAAGGACTATGGGGGTTGGTTCACTTGGTGTAGCCCTCAATGGGGTAATGGAAGACTTCAAGCGAGATAGGACCAATTCTATGGACCTCAAGATGGTATTTCCTTTTTTGGAAAGCTTCAACCTGTAGATGTGTTGGTGGAGGCTATAGGATACAACCACTTGCCCATTCAGACCACCATTCCTCTAGGTCAAGCAGATGATTCTCTTCCTTCATTCTAGTTCAAGCTCAATGTTTCTCATCTCGTATCCCCTAAGATCAAGGCTTTGGTTCACAACCTCTAGAAAATTTTCCCTCAGCCTCAAGGGGATAAGCATAGGCTCATTCGGTGGGATGCAACAATTTGTAGATCTATGAAGCTTATGAGGGGTTGGTGCAAATTAATGGCCCAAAGGCAGAGGAGGGAGTCGAAAGTTGCTCAGCTTCAACTTGAGGAGGTCAAGGTGTTTCTACAAAAGGATCTTCATAACACCAAGGGGAAACAACAAAGCTAGAATCATTGGTCTGTAGGGAGGAATATACTACCAAGGGTGCATGTATTTGTGCCAAACTAAAGTGGATCTAGGAGGATGAGGGATTTTAGTTCAATTTCGATTACCTAAAAGGAAAGGCTACTTCTAAACAAGCTCTTGGTTTTCACAGTACTGATGGAATTTTGGAAGAAAACTTTTCCTAGATTAAAGATATATTTGGGCTACATTTCCAGAATATTTTCTCTCATTATTCCCTAACTAACAAGGTTGTGGAGGCTCGACACACAAAGTAATTGTGTATAAGGTTACTACTACTGACAGGGACTGAAGTCATCTGAACCGAACCGATCGACCTTAAAAATCGGAACATGATCAACATTGGATAAAATACCGAAAACAAATCAGTTAACCAAAGAATAAATAAAATATTTAAATGCCGATAAGTGTGTGTGTGTGTGCACATCCATGTAAATCCAAACCATTAGACATGAAATATGCATAGTTTTCTCATGTATATAGCATGGAAGGGTGAATATAACAAAATAGCACCAAATGCAATACATATCTGAACCAAAATACAAAAACATTGAGACTCTAAACGGCCTTTAGAGTCCAAAAATAATCGTACTAAAGTCTAGAATCAAGTCAAACTATATTACCGTCTGAATCTAGATCCTCTACATTCTCTACATGGTTATGCTCAACATCTTGACTCAATGCCCTTGAAGGTACAAAATCAATTTTCATATCTTGTGGTAGTGGAAGCAAATACAAGTCATCCAAGATAAGTCCATCCATGATAGAGGGCCCTTCATTACATACATCAAAATTAGAGTTGTTGGGTAGTTGTAGGATTTTGTAATTTGTTTTTTTGGGTTTTTTCTAGCAGGGAGGGTTGGAGATGCACCGGTACAAAATAGGTCAAACCAACTGATTTTGATCGGTTTAGGATAGAACCACTCCAAACTGGTTTGAATCACCAATTCAAATAGGAAACCCTCAAAACCAGTTTGAATCAGTCAATTATGGTCCGATTCGACTAATTTTGATAACACTGACTAGGGAAAGTTGGAAAATGATTTCTCCAAAGAATTGTTCCTAGTTGCTCTCAACTCAATGCATAATGGAAAATCCCCTAGGATTGACAGTCTTACCTGTGAATTTTTTTAAAGGAAATGTGGGATACAGTTGATGATGACGTTTGTTGTGGATCTAAGGAGGCTTTCTCTTTGGGTTCCCTAACAACTTCACTTAACCAAGGGTTAATTAAGTAAATCCCAAATAATGTGGCTAGGGACTCAAAATGTGGTTGGAGACTTATTACTCTTCTTAGTTTCTCTTATAAAATTTTGGCTAAGGTTATCTCTCTCCGCACTCACAACCTGGCCTCAGGAGTTATTGGACAGGCAGATTGGCTTTGTTCAAGGCAAGTTTATATTGGATACTATGATTTTAGCTTGGGAAGCAATCGATTGGGCTAGAGAGATGGATTAGCAATCCCTATCCTTGAAAATTGATTTTAACAAAGCATATGATAGAATTGATTAGTCATTTATCACAAACACATTGTTTTGCCTTGGATTTAAGCCTAGGTATGTTGCCATGGTAAATACAGTTTTCTCTAATTCATCAACCTTTATTTCCGTGAAAAGAATTGTTTTAGACTAAATTCCCATCCATCATTTGATCAGGCAAGGTTTCCCCATAACTCCCTATCAATATGTGTTCGTTGCCAATCACATCGGTTATCTCTTAGACACAGGTAGGATTTGAAGATCAAGGGTATCTCCCTATGAATGGTACAAGGATGGTGAATGACTACTTTACGAATTCCTACGACTTGAACAAAAGTCAGTAGATGATACAAGAGGTTCGATGACCCTCTGTAATGGATTCCCCATAATGGAATTTCATCCAATCTGGGTTATTGTGTTGAAATATTGTAACTTTGAAGAATATTCTAATTATAATTCAGTTATTATCTTATAGATCAAATCCCCTTTTGTGGATTGATCATGTCGGGTCTTGTATAAGACCAAATCCCCTTTTGTGGATTGGTCAAACCATATTTATATGGTGGTATTTGAGAAGTCGGCCCCTAGGGTTTATAAAGTGGTTTTAACCACTCTTGGAAGAAATTAGCCCTACTAAGTGAAGAGCCATAACCCTAGCACCTACTCACTAGTATTTATAAGTGAGGATGGCGCCTCATTTGTTCACTCACTTACTCACACTTCTAGTGCGCATCTTTTGAAGGTAGTTGCAGTTGCAAGAAGAAGGAGAGAGAGGCACATGCTCAGTCCTAGTCTATTCTTGGTGGTTTGGTCTTAAGTCTTGGCATTGTATTGGCAATCTATCATTGATAGAGTTTTTTGTTGGGTTTTCTCCCCCATGAGGGTTTCCCAGGATAAAATGATGTGTACCTTGTCATTGTGTTTCTTTCAATGATCCTACTTATGTTGTTGTTTTGGAAATGCTCTAGAAAATTGAAAAGAACCTAATAAGAGCTCTAAATTTAACATGGTTTCAGAGCTTGACTGAATAGAGCACCTTTCACTGGGTATCCAAAAACGTCATTGTTGTCGTACAAGGAAATTAGGGCTTTTTATTGAAGAGGAATTTCTGACTAAAAACCATCTAGAAAAGTGTGCCCTAGCCTAGCGCATCATTTGGTAGCTTGAGCGCACCTTTTCAGTGGCCAAAGCCTCTAGAAAGTCAAACCTTAGTTTTGACTGGTACCAGAAAACTAGGAAACCAATACCAGTACTAGTCAAGATTTGCACAGGTCAAGTCTCAAGGGGTAAAACTTGGAATTTTGTAAAACAGACAGCTCCAACCTACTCGCCTCAGCCCAGCGCATCTCCTGGTAAGTTCAGATTCATTTTCTAAGCACTTTCATTTTTTGGTCATTTTCCTAGCTCTAGGTCAAGATGTCTACAAGCACCAAGCTTGTTGACAAGTTAGAATGTGTGGAAAATTTATGTGCCTAGAAATACAGAATTGGACTCATTCTTGAAGAGAATGACCTTGCAAAATTCATAAAAGAAAATGTATCGGAATCCGAAGAAGATGCAGCCAAAGCAAAGTACAAGAAGGATATGATTAGGGCCAAAAGGATAATTGCAAATTCCATTAAAGATTACTTGATCCCTCAAGTGTCCTCTAAGAATACTCCAAAAGAGATGTTTGATGCCCTAACCAGAATGTATGAAGGAAAGAACATCAACCGGAAGATGAATTTGAGAACCCAACTCAAGAATACAAAGATGCAGAAAGGAGAAACAGTTCAAGACTATTTCTCTAGGGTTACTCATTTCAAAGAACAGTTAGAAGCAATTGGAGACAACTTGGATGAAGATGAACTCATCATGACAACTCTTAATGGTCTCACAAGACCTTGGGATGCCTTCATCCAAACTATCTATGCAAGAAAAGAGAAGCTCCAATTTGACAGTCTATGGGAAGAATGTGTTCAAGAAGAAGCAAGAGTAGCCAACTAAGAAGTCGTACTATTAAGGGATGAAGATCAAGCCCTACCTGCTCATGCTAAAGGAGGAAAGAAAAGGTCTCATTTCCAAAAGGAGACCCACCTTCATAAAGAATCTCACTCCCCAAAAAGATTCACCCACTTTCATAAAGAATCTCACTCCCCAAAGAGATTCACCCACTTCCATAAAGAATCTCACCCTCCAAGGAGATTCCAAAAATATCATAAGGGTCAAAGAAAAGAAAAAGATTTCTCCTCTTATCAATGTTATCATTGTCATAAGATGGGACACATTGCTAAGAATTGTCCGGCCAGAAGGGAAGAATACAAGAAGAGAAATAACAAAAGACATCATGCCCATGCAGTTGAAGATGATGAGCCACCCACGAAGTTGACTAAAGAAGAGATTGAAGATTATGTTTTATTTTCCGCCCTCTCAGGATTTGTGACGCCTGGAGAGGATACTTGGCTCATAAACAGTGGTGCCTCTAAGCACATGACAGGTCAGAGAGACATTCTCTCTAGCCTTACAGAAAAGGACTTCCCCCAGAAAGTTTCACTTGGAGATGATTATCAGTGCCCTGTCAAAGGAATGAGAGAATCCACCTACAAACTGATTCAGGGACTCCGATGAGAATGAAGGATGTACTTTATGTACCGGGTTTGACAAAGAATTTACTTTCTATCTCATCTTTAGATAAGAAAGGTTTCAGGGTTGCATTCATAGATGGTGAAGTTCTTATGTGGCCTAAAGGAAAAACCATAAAAGATGCAATTGTTATTGGAACAGAAGAAGGTGGTTTGAATAAGTTAAAAGGTCACCCAGATGCAGCATTGACTCACTCCACTGA
>ML815643.1:19999-30124 GCA_009831015.1 Picea engelmannii
TTCTTTCCCACTGCCACCTACATGAGGATCATCTGGAGTCTTCTCGTCAACTCTGCTGCTGCTTAGAGGAGGCCATCACATCATCTTCATTTCTGTTCTCATGATGATGTGCCCAACACTTTTGGGATTTCGCACATTCACCTTGTGCTCAGCCACTGGCACGTCCTAACTCAACAGATCGCTCTTACATTGGATAATCATCTGGAGTTCTTCTCACTCACGTCATGGAGGAGGGCATCTTTACGTTCCTGACTCTGTCCCAGGAAGGAACCACGAACCCTTCATAGGGGCTTTCTCTCAGGTTTGTAAGTTGAGAGAAAGACTTCACATAGCTGCTATGTTCCACAACTCACAGGTTTGTAAGCTGGAGGATGTCTCCCATAGCTGCATTCATCAACACTCCCTCTCAGCTAGGGAGGCATTCTTCATTAATCCAAGTCTCATATCGATGTCCTCTGAATTTTGTTTTTGGCTAAGGTCATCCATACTCCCTCTTAACTCGGAAGGAGTTCTTCACCAAGTAAATGTTTGGTGTAGAATTTTGCAGTCTGCTCATGTGGAGAAAGGTACTGGAAGTATACAATTTTCTTCTGCATCATATCTCTGACATAAGAAAATTTTATCTCTTTGTGTGACAATCCATGAGGAAGCTCTTGGTTCTTTAAGGAGCTTTATATATGGATCTCTATCATCAACATAGGAACCATCTCATGGTCAAGTAGATCTGTCGGAAGTATGTGAAGCCACATTGCTTCGCACACTTACTGCTATATACTCTGTCTCTGGTGCACTTAAGGCTACAGAGTTATGTTTCCTGCTGCAATAGGAAACCATGGAAGACTTCAAGGTAGAACATCAACCAGAAGGGCTTTTCTGGTTCACTAAAGATTTTATCGGTCATCTGTCATACCTTTTGTCCCAAGAAGTAATGAATCATACTTAGATTCTTCATCTCGAATTTAGAAATTTAGAATTACTTGTAATAACGACGCTTTCTGAATATGTCATCAGGACCAGGCTTTCGTCATCAATACTGTAATGATATAGGTTTGGGTCTCCAACACTTTTGTTTGAAATACAAACTTATCAAGAATCCATTTATCTGATATAGTTTCCAACTCATGAATGGAGGTGTAACTGGTTCACTGGAACAGATGTTTCATCATGGACAACTCCCTCTGTTTGTGAGAAACCTCTGGGTATAGATCTCGTTTTGTATTTCCTTGATACTTTCATCAGTTGCATGCTTTACCACAGGTTTCTCTTTCTGGTCCCTGAATAATATCTTATGCACCATCCTATTAAAGTATATTGGTACTCTTCTGTTATGGCATTTGGCCATACTGGTTCTCTTGTTGCTTCTCTAAGACAAGGAGTCTTATCATCAATGAAGTGTCTCATGTCTGAAGGATAGCTTTGAAAAAAAACTCTTTTGCTTTCTCGGAAGGTGCCTTGAGAGGCTTGTATTCTTTTCTGCCTTTTGCATAGTGAGTCTAGGTAGGCATTTGATGCCTTACTGCAATATCTCTGAACATATCAACTGGAGATCTTGGATAACCTGGAGTAATGTCTGTCTCCCTCTGAATTGCTGAAGGGGGAGAAGGTATTGCCTCACTGTCAATCTCCATCTGAGATTCTCTGGTTCTTTGAAAAACTATCTCTTCTTCAAGGACAATGTCTCTACTTGTCTCGATCTGTCTCTTACTAGAGATGTCTTTGAAAATTCCTTGTATCCCTTCTTCCTAAAGGATCTAGCTTGGACTTCTTCTCTTTGGGTACATGAATGTATATGGTCATGTACATAGTCTGCTTCATATCTCATCTAATATGTTCCCTTCTGCAACCTTCACTATGGCTTCCTCAAGGTTATCACCTGTGACTTGAACAAGGTCAACAAGATAGTAAGCAAGAATAATACTCTTTTGATAATAGTAGATAAAACAAAAAACACGAATAATCATTACAGTAGCTCCTTTAGAGCTATCACTTGCGACCTGTCTGAAGCAAAGATCAAAAGTAAGAAATACAATACGAAATGAGGTCAACACTCTTCTAGTGTTGTGATCAAACATTCCTCCATGGTGACTTGGGATCAACACAAGAAGTTTCTTTTAGAGGAGATGTTAGTTGTATCTGTTACATTAAGCATTTATCTTAATATGCTCACATGCTACCAAGTATAATACTTTACAAAGACTGCTACCTCAACTATAGTGTTTACTTGTAAGGGGTAGTAATCAACTTTGTCATGTGTAATTTTGAATCTTATTAGCTTAATTAATCAAACTTGGAACCTGGAGTCATGTCCTCAAGAATGAGTGTGTGTTGCTTTTCTTCCAAGTCTCCTTCACTCAAGATRACAAGTGCTTTCTTCAACCTGTCTTTTGTACTTAGGACAATATGCTATCTTGACAGAAGGTTGGGTTAGAGAATAAACTCTATGATCTCAACTTTAATCCATCTAATACCTTGACTTTAATTTTGACCAAAGGTTAGTATGATGGTCATAGCTTCAACATGCAACCTAGATCAAAATAATATCATAACAAATAGATGCATATCAAAATAATCAAACCTGGGTTGCAATATTCCTCTGAATGTGTTGGATCTTGAGATCCTTCTGGATCTATGGCAAGAGATCCCTTCTCCAACTCTTAAGAATTTCAAGGGTGACTGCAACTGGTACTACAACTGATACTTCAACTGATACTGAAATTGCAACTGCAACTGCAACTTATTCTGAAACTACAACTACAACTTAGGGTTTTCTGAGGAAACCCTAATTTTTCAAACTTCAAAATTTTAAATTCTGATCCAGTGGCTAGATGCGCTGCTGAGATGAGGCGAGTATGCTGGTACAGTCAGATTTCTGAAAATCCAAATTTTGCCCCTCAAACTTGACCAGCGGATTTCTGGACTGGTGCTTCTGGTTTTCTGGTATTGGTAAAAACTAGGGTTTCACTTTTCGGGAGATCTACTCGCTGAAAAGGTGCGTTGAAGGTGCCAAAGAGTTCCTTGGGTTACAACACACTTTTCTAGATGGTTTTGAGGCTGAAAATTTTCTTCAATAAAAAGCCCTAATTTTCTTGTAGGACAACAGTGACGTTTTTCCTTTTTCTTGTGCAATGGGTTTTTTCAAGACCTATGCTCTGAAACCATGTTGATTTTTCATAGCATTAGGTTAAGCATGAAGTTCATTCCATTTTAACAATTAACCATAACCATAAATGCTGCAACAACCAAGATCACATGAAGAAGCACCATGCATAAGAACACAAGATATATCCTGGGAAGCCCTTCTCAAACAAGGGAGAAAAACCCAACCAAATCCTTTGCTATACTTTTCAAGAGAAAGACCTTTTCACCACCAAGAATATCCTAGCACACAAGAGGGTGCACAAAACCCTAGAACTCTAGCGCTCAAGAGAGGTGCGCAACTTTGACCAAGAAGTGTACTTGCTGAAATTTCCAAAACTCACAAGTGTGTGTGTGTCTACAATGAAAGATTTCCTCCTACTTGTATTAGACTTGTCCTATCAACTAAAGTGTCTATTGGCACAATAGGGCCGACCTCACTTAGATATATTATTTATTTATTATTATAATAATTACTATTACTATTAATATTAATTATTTTCACACGTTCACCCGTGCTCGTCCACAGGCACGTCCACTCTACAGATCTGCTTTCCCACTGCCACCTATAGGAGGATCATCTGGAGTCTTCTCGTCAACTCTGCTGCTGCTTAGAGGAGGTCATCACATCATCTTCATTTTTGTTCTCATGATGATGTGCCCAACACTTTTGGGATTTCCCACGTTCACCTTGTGCTCAGCCACAGGCACATCCTAACTCAACAGATCGCTCTTACATCGGATAATCATTTGGAGTTTTTCTCACTCACGTCATGGAGGAGGGCATCTTTACGTTCCTGACTCTGTCCCAGGCAGGAACTACAAACCCTTCATAGGGGCTTTCTCTCAGGTTTGTAAGTTGAGAGAAAGACTTCACATAGCTGCTATGTTCTACATCTCACAGGTTTGTAAGCTGGAGGATGTCTCCCATAGCTGCATTCATCAACAGTGGCATCCAAAATTGCATAAGAGAGAAAGTGCGAATTGCCCAAGTAGGGCGAAAATTTCAGCCAAGCAATATGTAATTCTCAAGTTTGATATATCTAAAATCAAAGTGACAAGGTCTTTATTTATACAAGACCTTGTAAACTAAATTTGTCCACATACTTAGGGTAAACCACAAATTAGGGAGGCTGACCTCCCTATTTGGCCCCTTTACAAATTATAATTCAATTTACAAAAGAAGAAAGCCCTAAATGATGACATCATGCCCTTTAGGGGTGACGTTTTGGCATAATGAGCAAGTCATTGAGCTTCTTGAAGGAGACGTTGGGCCTCCAAAGGCCATATCTTCAAGTGCAAGGGTCTTCCTCCACCCAAATGTGCCAAGTCATCGACAAATCATCCAACACCACCAAGCCCTAGCCCTCCAAGTGTGACGTCATGCCCCAAAAGAGTAGAACGTGGCCTCTAAAGGCAAACTTTGGGGCTAAGAGGGTTAGCGAGTCACCTCCAAGGGATAATCAAGTGCCTCCAAAGGAAACATCCCTCTTCCAGGCTGTCCAAAGGAGAGGGGGCGCATCATCCTGTTGATGATTACAACTACGTGAAACATCCTCTAGGACACAGACCTGAGAGAGAGGCCCTGAGATGGGGGTGTGGTTCCTATCTGAGACAGAGCTGGAACGTAGTGATGGCCTCCTCCTTACAAAGAGTTGAGAAGAACTCCAGATGATTCTCTTGTGTAACGCAGTGAGAAAGGAGATCTGTTGAGTTGGACGTGCCTGTGGCTGAGCAGAAGGTGAACGTGTGAATTCCGATGAGCTGGGTGCATCGTTATGAGACAGAGATGAAGACGATGTATTAGCCTCCTCTGAGCAGGGAGTTGAGATGATGAATTCTAGATGAATCTCCTATGTAATGCAACGGGAAAGAAGATCTGTTGAGTTGGACGTGCCTATGGATGAGCACAGGTGAACGTGATCCTAGCGGCTGAGCACTAGTGAGTGTGGTTCTCCTGTGAGACACAAGGAGATAGAGATATGGACATCACTATGGATGTGCCCCTAGTGGCTGAGCACTAGTGGGTGTATGAGATCCCTTGCTATGTTGTTCAAGAGTCAGACTTACCTGTAACCCTAATTGTAATGTAAAGGGTATAGGTCGGCCCCACCTTTATGTAATAGGTAATTAATGTAAAAGATAATTAATCTGGTTATTATTAATTATATTGTGAGTTAGAGAGGTCGGCCTTGTTGTGCCAATAGAAACTTCTGTTGACAGGTTTAGTCTAATAGAAGTAAAGGTAAATTCCCCATTGAGGAATCATATATGAAGTGAGTTTGGAAATTTCAGCAAGTACATCTTCTTGGGAAAAGTACGCACCTCTCTTGGGCGCTAGTCTTCTAGGGTTTGTAAGCACCCTTTTGTGTGCTAAGTTTTCTTGGTGGTGGAGGTCTTTCTCTTGAAGAATATAGCAAAGGATTGGCTGGGTTTTCTTCCCTTGTTGAGAAGGGTTTCCCAGGATACTTCTTGTGTACTTGTGCATGGTGTTTCTTCTTGTGATCTTGGTTGCTGCAACATAATTGTTTATGGTTTAAGTAAAATGCTAAAATGGAATGAACTTCATGCTTAAACCTTGCCCATTGAAAAGTCAACATGGTATCAGAGCATTGGTCTTGAAGAACCCATTGCATAAGCATCTACTGGTCTCCTCTCATTTTTGCAGAACCGTACAACCCTCCTAGGGTTTCTAGAAAATCCGTATGACCCTCCTTTCTGTGGTGTTCTAGCCCTTAATACTTGGACGTTGGGGCTATTTTTGGCATAGAAGAGTATGGCCTCCTCCAACACACCTCCATAAGCTCTCAGAGTGAAATTTCGAGCATTTTGAAATTTTGGCCCTAGGGTTTCTAGGGTTTCGCTAATTTTTGCAGAAATTTGAGAATTAGGGTTTTTGAAATTCATTGAAGGAGCTTTTCAGCTCACCAGTGTTCTATCTTTCAAAGGCTTATTGTTGGCAGTCATAAGTCCAACAAAACCTAAAAGTGCTAGCTTAGCCTAGCCATTAGGTTTTCTAGCATAGTTGACAAGGGTTTGTGAAGAATCTAAAAATATGATGAACATAATCATAATGGAAGACAAGCTTGATGAATCAAGCAACTTCAAGTTCCTGGAAGACAAGACTTTAGAGGAAGACTTATTGTGGGTGATACAAAAAGGTTTACCATAGACAACTATCGATGAATGGAAGGAAGATGACGTCAAGACAAGGAAGCCAATCATGTACTCAAAAATCTTACATTGAAGGGCCAGCTTCAAAATATTAAGATGACAAAAGGTGACACTATGACTACCTTCTTCATGAAGATCTCAGAGGACAGAGATCAACCAGGTGCCATTGGAGAAATCATATCAACACCCTTAGGTATGCACTTGTATATACTATTTGTATCACTGTCATGAGGGAAATTGCAGGAGGAAGGAACCTTTCCTGAAGTCATGGATCCAAAGGGATCTTAGTGCATTAAGAGGAACAACACGTTGGAAGTGAAGACTCCAGGTTTGATTGTTTTACTTTTAATTATCATGCCTCTAAACTACATTTCTAAAGTTTGCTACATTACAAGTAGGTGTTGTAGCTGTGACAACGATCCTTAAATTGTTTTGATTCTAGAGATGTACTCATTATTCTCCTTTAGGAGATATTCTTGTTTTGTCTTATTTGTTTTCTTGTTTCAGGCAGATTAACAACAAAGGAAGATGGTCATACTTCAGATTTCAGAGGGAGTCAAAACTGTTTGAGGAAGAACAAAACCATCATTGAGGCAACCAATGCAATAATGCATGATCAAAATCTTTCTATGAATCTATGGGTAGAAGCATGCATGACACAGTATATATTCAGAGCAAGAGTCCTCACCAGATTTTGAAGAACATAACTCCCAAAGAAGCCTTCACTGGAGTGAAGCCCGAGATTGAACACTTCATGATATTTGGGTGCCCAGTGTATTTTCATGTACCCAAAGAAAAGAGCTCCAAGCTAGACCCTTCAGGGAGAAAGGATACATTTATGGGATAATAGTAAATCTTCGAAGACATATCAGATCTACATCCCTGGTCAGAGACAGATTGAGACAAGCAGAGATGTTGCCTTTGAAGAAGAGATAGCCTTTCAAAGATCCAGAGAATCTCAGATGGAGATTGACAGTGAGAACAATACCTTCTCCCCCTTCAACAGTGTAGAGGGAGACAAACATTATTCCAGCTGATCCAGTTGCTCCAGTTGATATGCCCAGAGATATTGTAGTAGGGCATAAAAGGCCTGCCTAGGCTGGACAAACTCTGCAGAAGGCAGAGGAACATACAAGCCCCTCAAGGAACATCCCGAGAGAGAAAAGAGATTTTCGAGCTACTCTTCAGCCATGAGCCACATCATTGATTCTGAGCCTTCTTGTCATGGAGAAGCAACAGGGGAACAGGTATGGCAAGTTGCCATGACAGAAGAATAACAGTATATCTTAAAGAATGATGAATGAGATATTGTTCAGAGACCAGAAGGTAAGTCTATGGTGACTTCCAAGTGAATCTATAAGATCAAGCATGTAGCTGATGGAAGTATCGAGAAACACAAAGCGAGATCTGTAGCTAGAGGATTCCCACAAACATAGGGAGTTGTCTATGATGAGACACTTGATCCAGTAAGCCTGATACACTTCTATCCGTACTACCATCCATGAGTTGGAAACTATATCAGATGGATGAATTCTTGATGATTTTGGATTTCAGCAAAGGTGTTGCTAATCCAAACCTATATTACTACATTGTTGACGAGAGCTTGATTTTGATGACTTATTCAAGAAGCCATCTTTTTGTTACAAGCAAACTTTGACTTCTGATTTCGAGATGAAGGATCTAGGTATGATGCACTACTTCTTGGGACAAGAAGTATGACAGAGGACCAATGAGACTTTTCCTAAGTCAAGGAAAAATATACAGTGGGGTTATTAAAGAAGTTCAATATGACAGAATGTAAATCCATGTCTACACCGATGGTGATGGATTTGATGAAAAATAAATGATGATGATTCAGACGAGATTGATCCACAACTGATTGGATCACTGATGCGTCTGGTTAAACACCAAACTTGATATATGCTATGCGGTGAATGTACTTAGCCATTTCATGAGTCGGCCAAGACAGACTCACTAGACAACAACAAAACATGTATTGAGATATCTATGATGCACAGTTGGATATGGCCTGAGATATGCCTCCAGTGTACACTGTAGACCTGAGTTTGTAGGGATATGCAAAATGGACAGTAGACCGGAAAATCACATCCAATTGTTGTTTTATCTTGAAGTTTGCCATGATTTCCTGGTGCAACAGGAAACAAGCTCTGTGGCCTTGAGTACCACATAAGAAGAGTATATATCATTGAGTGTGCGAAACAGTGTGGCTTCATAAGCCTCTGACAGATTTACTTGATCATTATATGGATTCTATGATTATAACCAGAGCTGTGTGAAGCTCTTTGAGAACCCTGTGTTTCATGATAGTTCGAAACACATTGAGATAAAATATTATTTTTAGAGACATGATGTAGAGGAAAGCAGTACACGTGCAATACCTTCCTACACATGAGCAGATTGTAGCCATCTTCACCAAACTGGCTTGGTGAAGAATACCTCTCTAGTTGAGAGGGAGTGTTGATGACTACAACCAAGACAAAGTTCAAGTACTTCCGTGCGAGACTTGGCCTGATGGAGAATGCCTCCCTAGCTAAGAGGGAGTGTTGATGATTACAGCTGCGTGAAGCATCCTCTAGGACACAGACCTGAGAGAGATCCCCTGACATGGGTGTGTGGTTCCTATCTGAGACAGAGCTGGAACGTAGTGTTGGCCTCCTCCTTACAAAGAGTTGAGAAGAACTCTAGATGATTCTCCTGTGTAACGTAGTGAGAAAGGAGATTTGCCGAGTTGGACGTGCCTGTGGCTAAGCACAAGGCGAATATGTGAATTCCCATGAGTTGGGTGCATCGTTATGAGACAGAGATGAAGACGATGTATTAGCCTCCTTTGAGAAGAGAGTTGAGATGATGAACTCTAGATGACTCTCTTGTGTAATGTAGTGGGAAAGAAGATCTGTTGAGTTGGACGTGCCTGTGGATGAGCACAGGTGAACATGATCCTAGTGGTTGAGCACTAGTGAGTGTGGTTCTCCTGTGAGATGCAGTGAGATAGAGATATGGACATCACTATGGATGTGCCCCTAGTGGCTGAGCACTAGTGGGTGTATGAGATCCCTTGCTATATTGTTCAAGAGTCAGACTTACCTGTAACCCTAATTGTAATGTAAAGGGTATAGGTCGGCCCCACCTTAATGTAATAGATAATTAATGTAAAAGATAATTAATCTAGTTATTATTAATTATATTGTGAGTTAGAGAGGTCGTTCTTGTTGTGCCAATAGACACTTCTGTTGATCGGTTCAGTCTAATATAAGTAAAGGTAAATTCCCCATTGAGGAATCATATCTGAARTGTGAGTTTGGAAATTTCAGCAAGTACATCTTCTTCGGAAAAGTGCGCACCTCTCTTGGGCGCTAGTCTTCTAGGGTTTGTAAGCACCCTTTTGTGTGCTAGGTTTTCTTGGTGGTGGAGGTCTTTCTCTTGAAGAATATAGCAAAGGATTGGCTGGGTTTTCTTCCCTTGTTGAGAAGGGTTTTCCTGTAGAATTTCTGAGGTCCTATGAGGCTGCCACCTAAGGTCTGTCCTTGACCTTAGTATGGCTCTAAGTTTCAACTGTATGGCTGTCTTCTTTTGCTGTTTTAGGACAACAAACAGTCATCCCATTTTTTGCTCAATGTTTTGAAGGTTAAGTGCTCTTTTAAGTTGCCCTTGAAAGTGTTTTCTTATCTCAATGTTAGCACATGCAATATAACTTAAAACACATAACACTACCTCTAGATCTTTAACTTTAAAATGCTGATCTACACTTCTAAGCATGCATAAATTTGACACAGGTATTTTTGGTCAACATGACCC
>ML815643.1:54644-67050 GCA_009831015.1 Picea engelmannii
CCTAACTAAATCAACCAAATACCCAAGAGAGGGCGCAAATTTCAGACCTCACCAAGTGGTGAGTGAGTTGTGATGATAAAATGAGAGTGAAAATCCCTCATTTATACAAAACCTTGGCCTAATTTTACATTTTAGGTCAGGTAAAAGGTCGACAAGGCCAAAATATCAAATCATACTGTTTTTACATTAAATTGTCAAACTAAATCCTAAATCAAGCTAAAAAGAGAGTAAAAGCCCCTCCAAGGGAGACATTATCCCCTTTTTGGGTAGATGGGGCATCCTGGAACAAAACGTTAGCCCTCCCTGGGCTTCTCCAACCTGCCACACGTGCCACTACTGCCTAGTCTTCCTGCCCCAAACGTCCATGATGCTGGGTGACATCATGGTCAAGGTGGTGACATCCTAGGCCTCCAAAGGCCAACGTTCCACTAAGAAAGGGTCATCCCCCCTAGGTCAAGCTCTGCCAGGGTGCCTCTGGTGGAACGTCCTCTTCTCTTCTGCTGCAATGCTCTGGATCCATCTCCATCCTGTATCTCCCCCTGATGGGGTCTCAACATCCACCTGATGGGCTCTTCCGCCCCATGGAGGTCCAAACTGATCATCTCCCCATGTGTACCGGTACAAGATGGTAAATTTTCGTCGGGCATGGTTCTGCACATCAAAAGCTACACCCTCCATGGGCTCATCAGTCACATGGATCATAGCAATGCCAATCATATTTCACCATCAATATTAATAAACATATGCATAAAACCCCTAATAGATCAATCAATAGCTCAAAGACGTTACACAAACCTACTATACATGTCTAGAAAAAGGGCAAGGCATCCTATTGGGCTAGTGTCCACTGAATAAAGGAAGTTCTCGAAAGAGACCTCTTCCAAGACATGTAAGTGGATGAAGTGGTCAAGGGATGTCCCAACAGGTGGGTGCAGGCTGAGGATGCAATGTGTTACCTGTGGGTGCCTTTATAGAAGACGAGTTGTACCTGTCATGGATGCAATTCTTTTCAAAGCCCATTTATGCCTTTTATTCTTTTTGTTATTTCTTTTTTCTTTCCTTTTTTGCTCAAGAGATAATCAAGGGAAACTGTCTCGGCGTGGTGATCAGTGGTGACAGCGTTACCCACAAGTACTTTCACAGAAATGAGAAGGCTGGCTCGTGATGAGACCCCCTTTCCCTTGGTCATGCAACCAAAGGTCACTGCCCTGGCGTGGTAACCAGCTGATGGCAATGTCATACTGCTAGGTACCCATGGACCTAATAGGCTAGCTCGTGATGAGACCCCCTATCCTCTGGTTAGGTCTTGTCTTGTTATTTTTAGGGTCCCTCTTATTTCTTGTTGATAAGCCTTTTATTGCTTTCTTGGGGATCCCTGGGCGAAGCATCTCGAGGTTTTATTCTTAGGATTTTATCTTTTACTAACTTGCTTTTACCTTCTGGGCCTTTAGCCTCTTCTTCCCACTAGATAAGGTGAAATCCTAAAAGAGGTCAACCCAGTGCCCGGACAAGTGGAATGGGATAGGTGAGTGGGAAACAAGATGGAAAAGTGAAATTGTGAAGGGAGCGGACAATGGCTACTCAGAGACAACCCCAGTGGCTAACCAAAACCAACAGACACAGGGTTATTAAGACACCTTGTCAATCCCCAAAACATGGTCAAGTGGGCAAGTGTATGATCCAAGCAGTTGTTAGAAATAAAAGGAATCAGATGAATATATTCAATGGTTTTTATGATCAAAGTGACACATACCATGATACCTGAACTAATTACCTCATGAAGCAAGAGCCCTCTCTGACACAAGACCAAGCCGAAGGTGGTGGAGGCTGCTGCTGATAGGATAAATATGCCGGAAGAGAGAAAAGGTGGGCCCTCCAGGGCCATGCTGAAGTCAATCATTCTCTTAGTACTCCATGTCTAGGACCTGTGGGCCTCGAGACATGATCTCCTATTTATCCCTGAAAATGGTGGATAACAATATCTATTGGCACACTAGGGCCGACCTCAATAACTCATAATATAATTAATAATTTCCATATTAATTATCTTTTACATTAATTATCTTTCACTTTATGGTGGGGCCAACCTGTACCCTTTACATCACAAATATGGTTACAGGTAAGTCTGACTCTTGTACAATATAGAGAGGGATCTCATACACCCACTAGTGCGCAACCACTAGGGGCACATCCATATGTGCTCAGCCACAGGGATGTCCACATATCTATCTCACTGCATCTCATAGGAGAACCATACTCACTAGTGCTCAGCCACCAGGATCACGTTCACCGGTGCTCAACCACATGCACGTCCAACTCAATAGATCTCTTTCTCACTTCGTCTCACAGGAGAATCATCTGGAGTATCTCATCATCGCAACTCTCTGCACAAAGGAGGCTAATACATTGTTTCATCTCAGAGAGAACAATACACCCAATTCATGGGCTTCCCCACACAGGGGCACACCACATTCCATCTTCGTCTCAGAGAGGAACCACACACCCATCTCATGGGCTTCCCTACACATGGGCACACAACATTCCATCTCCGTATCCGAGAGGAACCACACACCCAACTCATGGGATTCACAACCTCACACAGGGGCACAACGTTCCATCTCTGTCTAAGAGAGGAACCACACACCCATCTCATGGGCACACCCAACTCATGGGCTCTATCTCAGGTCAACTCACTCAGTATGTGTCCTGGAGGATGTCTCACACAACTGTAATCATCAACACTCCCTCTCATCTAGGGAGGCATTCTCCACCAGGCAAAGTCTCTCACGAAAGTACTCGAACTTCCTCTTGGCAAGCGGTTTGGTGAAGATGTTTGCAATCTGCTCATGGGTAGGAAGGTACTACACATGTATTGTTTTCCTTTGCACCATGTCTCTGATATAGTGATATTTTATCTCGATGTGTTTCAATCTATCATGAAGCACATGGTTCTCAGAGAGCTTCACACAACTTTGATTATCACAATGGATAGTAGTAGGATCCATCTCATGATCGAATAAATCAGTCAGAAGTTTGCGAAGCCACACTGCTTTGTGGACTGCCACACTCAATGCTATGTACTCTGCCTCTGCGGTATTCAATGTCACAGAGATCTATTTCCTGCTGCACTAGGAAACCATGGAAGACCCTAAAGTAAAACAACAACCGGAGGTGCTCGTCTTGTCCACTGTGCTCCCTTCCCAATATGCATCGGCATATCCCTACAGGCTCAAGTCTACACTGGAGGCATATCTTAGGCCATATCCAATTGTGCCTCATAGGTATCTCAATACATGTTTTGCTGCTATCTAGTGAGTCTGTCTCGGTTGGCTCATGAATTGGCTAAGAACATTCACTGCATAACATATATAAGGTCTGGTGTTAACCAGATACATCAATGATCCAATCAACTGTTTGTACAAGTGTGGATCAATCTCTCTTGAATAAACATCACTCATCTTCTTCAAATCCATCACCATTGGTGTAGGCATGGATTTTCATTCTATCATACCGATTTTTTTTTCAATATCTCCATAGTATATTTTCCTTGGCTCAGGAAAATCTCGTCTGTCCTCTGCCATACTTCTAGTTCCGAGAAGTAATGCATCAAGCCTAAATCCTTCATCTCAAATTTAGCTGTCAAGGCTTGTTTGCATTCAACAATGAGTCTTTCTGAATTGGTGAGGAAAAGGTCGTCCACATATAGGACCAAGATTAAGCACTCGTTACTATTAATGTAATAATATAGGTTTGGATAAAAAACACTCTTGCTGAAGCCCAAACTCATCAGGAATCCATCCATTTTCTCGTACCAAGCACGAGGTGCTTGCTTTAGTCCATACATGGCTTTCTTCAACTTGCACACATGAGATTTTTCGTTATGTATAACGAATCCTTCTGGCTACTCGATATAAACTTATTCCTCAATTTCACCATTGAGAAAGGTTGTCTTTACATCCATATGATGTCGCTTCCAACCCATGGAAGCAACTAGTGCAATGATGGAAAGGTTGAAGTGTATCGGGCTACTGGAGCAAAAGCCTCATCATAGTCAATTCCCTCTACTTGCGAGAACCCTTTGGCTACAAATATTGCTTTGTATTTCTCGATGCTTCCATTAACTACATGCTTGATTTTATAAATCCATTTGGAAGTCACTACAAACTTTCCCTCTGGTCTCAGAACAATATCCCATACATCATTTTTCAATATATACTGATATTCTTCTATCATGGAATCTTTCCATACCTGTTCACCTGAAGCTTCTCCATGACAAGAAGGCTTGAAGTCAATGATGTGGCTCATGGCTGATAGGTAGCTTGAGAATCTCTTTGGTCTCTTGCTCTCTTTGGTTGTCCCTTGAGGGGCTGTATGTCCCTCTATTTCCTGTAGAGTTTGTATGGCCTAAGTAGGCCTTTTATTCCTTACTGTAATATCTCTGGGCATGTCAATTGGAGCAACTTGATCGGCTGGAACAACTGGATTAACCAGAATAATGTATGTCTCCCTCTGAACTACTGAAGGGGGAGCAGGCATTGCCTCACTATCAATTTCCATATGAGATTCTCTAGATCTTTGGAAGGCTATCTCTTCTTCAAAAGTAACATCTCTGCTTATTTCAATCTGTCTCTGACCAGGAATGTAGATCCAATATGCCTTCGAGGATTCACTATATCCTACAAATGTTCCCTTTCTCCCTAAAGGGTCTAGCTTGGATCTCTTCTCTTTGGGTACATGAAAATATACTAGGCACCCAAATATTCTGAAGTGTCCAATCTCTAGATTTACTCTGTTGAAAGATTCTTCTGGGGTAATGTTCTTCAAAATCTGATGAGGAGTCCTGTTCTGAACATAAACTGCTCTCATGCATGCTTCTGCCCATATAGTCATAGGTAGACTATGATCATGTATCATTGCTTTGGTTGCCTTGATGATAGCTCTGTTTTTCCTCTCTGCAACCCCATTTTGCTGAGGGTTGTAAGGAATTGTGAACTCCCTCTTTATCCCTACTTCAATACAGAAATTGCTGAAATCTTTGGAGGTGTATTCTCCTCCATTATATGATCTTATTACTTTGATCTTTCTTCCGGTCAGGTTCTCAACATGAGCTTTGATTTATTGAAATTTTGCAAGGACTCCATCCTTGTTCTTTAGGAAGTAAATCCAAGTTTTCCAGGAGTGATCATCTATGAAGAGTACATAGTACAAGTACCCATTCAGAGATGCAACAATCATTGGCCCGCACACATCTGAATGTATCAAGTCCAAGATTTCCTTGAACCTGTTGTCACTGCTCAAGAAGGTTCCTTTAACATTCTTTCCAAGAGCACAACCTTTGCAAACACCTTTATGCTGAATCTGTATCTCCGGAAGATTTGTTACCATCTTCCCTAGAGCTGGGAGAGCTCTATAATGAATGTCAGCAAGTCTTCTATGCCATAGCTCACTTAAGCTGATAGTGTCATGTAGCAGGGCCTGGGATGGTTTGATGGTTAATCTTTACAAGTTGTTTTTTCGAACACCAATTACCTTGGCAAAATTTATATGTGAGTCTTTGTGCCATGAAAGAACTATTTCTTCTGAAAACGTAACCTTGCAGCCTTTGTCTTCCAAGGCAGAAATGGAGACAAGGTTCCTCTTCATTCCAGGTACATATAGTAATTCTCTTAATTGAAGCTGCATATTTGAATCTAGTTGGAAGGTAGAAGTTCCAACCCCTTTCACATTATATCTGGCATCATATCCAAGGACAACATGTAGATGTGTCTCTTTCTCAACAAAATTTGTTAAGTGATCTCTAAAATCGGTCATGTGCCTGGAGGCACCATTGTCAATTAACCAAGTATTATCATAGGTAGGGACCATACCTGAGAGTGCTGAAATGTTGATGTCTTCATCTCCTTGAAGTCTTGGCTTCCAGGAACTGAGTTTGCTTGATCCGCCAAGCTTGTCTTCCATCATGATTCTGTTCATCATAATTTTAGATTCTTCACAAACCCTTGTCAACTTGAATAGAAAACCTTACGGCTAGGCTAGGATAACACTTTTAGGTTTTGTTGGACTTATGAATGCCAACAATAAGCCTTTGAAAGATAGGAGAACACTGGTGAGCTGAAGAGGTCCTTCAGTGAATTGCAAAATCCCTAATTTTGAAATTTCTGCAGAAATTAGCGAAACCCTAGGGCCAAAAAGTCAAAATGATCGGAAATGAAATCTAAAGCTTGCTGGAGATGTGCTGAAGGAGGCCATACACTCATATTCAATTTTTAGCCCCAACTTCCGAGTGACAAGTGATGAAACTCCTCAGAAAGGTAGGCTGTACGGTATTTCTGGAAACCCTAGGAGGGCCGTACGGTTTTGCCGAAAAAGAGAGGATGAATGAAATTTGCTTGTGCAATGGGTACTTCAAGACCTATGCTTTGAAACCATGTTGATTTTTCAATAAGCTAGGCTCAAGCATTAATTTCATTCCATTTTTAGCATCTTACTTGAACCATAAACAATTTGTTGCAACAACCAAGATCACAAGAAGAAATACCATGCACAAGTACACAAGAAGTATCCTGGGAAACCCTTCTCAACAAGGGAAGAAACCCTGACCAATACTTTGCTATATTCTTCAAGAGAAAGACCTCCACCACCATAAAAACCTAGGACACAAAAGGGTGCTCACAAACCCTAGAAGACTAGCGCCCAAGAGAGGTGCACACTTTTCCCAAGAACAAGTACTTGCTGAAATTTCCAAACTTTCACTTGTGATATGATTCCTCAATGGGGAATTTACCTTTATTTATATTAAAATGAGCATATCAATAGTAGTGTCTATTGGCACAACAGGGTCGATCTCAATAACTCATAATACAATTAATAATTTCCATATTAATTATCTTTTACATTAATTATCTTTCACTTTATGGTGGGGCCGACCTGTACCCTTTACATCACAAATAGGGTTACATGTAAGTTTGACTCTTGTACAATATAGCAAGGGATCTCATACACCCACTAGTGCTCAACCACTAGGGGCACATCCATCTGTGCTCAACCATAGGGATGTCCACATATCTATCTCACTACATCTCACATGAGAACCACACTCACTAGTGATCAACCACTAGGGTCACGTTCACCTGTGCTCAGCCATAGGCACGTCCAACTCAACATATATCTTTCTCACTTCGTCTCACAGGAGAATCATCTGGAGTATCACATCATCTCAACTCTCTGCACATAGGAGGCTAATACATCAGTTCATCTTAGAGAGAATGATACACCCAACTCATGGGCTTCCTCACACAGGGGAACACCACATTCCATCTCCGTCTCCGAAACAAACCACACATCCAACTCATGGGCTTCCCTACATAGGGGCACACAACATTCCATCTCTGTCTTAGAGAGGAACCAAACACCCAACTCATGGGCTTCACCACCTCACATAGGGGCACAACGTTCCATCTCTGTCTCAGAGAGGAACCACACACCCATCTCATGGGCACACCCAACTCATGGGATCTATCTCAGGTCGACTAACTTAGTTTGTGTCTTGGAGGATGTCTCACACAGCTGTAATCATCAACACTCCCTCTTAGATAGGGAGGCATTCTCCACCAGGCCAAGTCTCTCACGAAAGTACTTGAACTTCGTTTTGGCAAGCGGTTTGGTGAATATGTCTGTAATGTGCTCATGGGTAGGAAGGTACTGCACGCGTACTGTTTTCCTTTGCACCATGTCTCTGATATAGTGATATTTTATCTCAATGTGTTTTGATCTATCATGAAACACAAGGTTCTTAGAGAGCTTCACAAAACTCTAGTTATCACAATGGATAGTAGTAGGATCCATCTCATGATCGAATAAATCATTTAGAAGTTTGCAAAGCCACACTGCTTCGTAGACTGCCACACTCAATGCATTGTACTCTGCCTCTGTGGTACTCAAAGCCATAGAGCTTTGTTTCCTGCTGCACCAGGAAACCATGGAAGACCCTAAAGTAAAGCAACAACCGAAGGTGTTCTTCCGGTCCACTGCGCTCCCTGCCTAATCTGCATCGACATATTGATGCAGGGGAATCACCTTCAAAGTCAAACCGTAAGCGTGGAGGAAAAGGAACAACATCTCAACAATGACATAGTTTCAAATAAGAAATTAACTCAAAATTAAATCGGGTTGTTGAGATATTTTGTAAACAACATTTTAAAAATGTAACTTGTTTGTAAAGTCATGAAGGAATGTAAGGGATTGCAGATATTGAGTGTTGACTCTTATTTGGCAATAACTGTTAGTTATTGTAATAGGACAAAGTAGGTAACCGCTAAGAGTTTGATAGGATAGGTTGCATACAGGACGAGAGAGCTCGTGGAGCCAGTCCTTAGATAGTTTTTCATTGCTGCATTGTAATAGAAGAGACAGAGTAAGAATGATATAGATATCCGAGAGATCAGTAGAACAATATAGAGTAGAAAAAACATTATGTAATTTGTTTTCATGAAGGAATAGAACAGATAGAATTGTCCCAAATCCTTGGACTGTGTTCAATGGATGTATGGATGAATGAATGTTATATTCTATGTATGTGATTTATTTCAGTTTGTTCATGTATGACTGTTCGAGAGATTGACTGTATGAAGTTGTGACGAATCTGGATGAGTTTCAATTGTTTCTCTTCTGACACTTGTATGCAAGGTGTGCATCTCGAATGCAATGAGTGCGTCAACTGAGTCTCAGAGTGACTCAGAGAAGTTCAGAGATAACAAAGGAAACTTAGACCGGGTGCAAGGTGTGCACAACGTTGTGAAATGACCAAGTGTCGAAGAAACCGAACCAGAGTAACGCCAGGTGGGAGAGAAGAATTTCTTTTCAAGAAATCCTTCGATCCGAGTTATCGAAATTCCGAGAATGCAAGGTGTGCATGGGGAATCAAAATCCTTTTAAGGATGAAGCTCAGAAGGGATAACACTTTCCATAAAGTGTCAGAGAGAGCCAACAGTCAGACTCGTAAGGAGGAGTAAAGGTTCGTAACCTTTGAAGATGAAGAAATCTTCCAAGTCAGAAGAACTCAGAAGCTCAGGAGGAACGAAAGTGGCCGTTGGATCACTATGAAAAGATCAATAGCCGTTTGATCAGATTGAAGTGCACGAGCCTTAGCTCTTCGCACACAGAGGAGAGAGAAAAATCACAAGAGTTGAGAACTGATATTTCTGGAGCCTGAAGAGCCGGAGATCCGAAATAGAATCTCAGCCGCCTGATTAGCAACAACATATATGAACCGTCAGATTGTTCTGGGCAAACTCCAAGCATCAGATCGCCCAAGTAAATCTGAGCTGTCAGATATCGTGAGTCCAGGAGGAGGCGAGTTTGAACTTTGAGATTTTCAAAGCACGGAGAGCCGAAGGGCTAAAGCGAATCTGGACCGTTGGATCTAGGAGGACATGTGCCGACAGGTCGAAAGATCCAGAGGAAGGCGAAGGTCGAAGTGTTGAAACACCCGAATCCCGAAGAGCCGAGAGCCGTCGATCTATAAATGGACACTTGTCAACATATTCTGAGCTCCGAGAAAGTTGAAGTGAGTTTTCAGTTTGAGATCTGAAATTGACGAAGTGTGAAGACCCGAAGACTCGAAGTAAAATCTGGGCCGTGAGATCTAAGGGAGACGTGGCGTGAATTCGTGAACTCCGGGTAAGGTCCCAAAGTGGTTCATAGTCGTTGGATTCAGAGGAGACGTGGCGCACATCTGTGAGCTCTAGATAAAGACCCGAATAAATTCTTGATCGTTAGATCAGGAGGACACGCGTCAGTGGATCACTAACTCTACGTAAAAACCATTGGGAAAAAGAAGTTTGAGATATGAGATCTCGGAAGTCCGGAGACCCAAAGGAGATCTCGACTGTCGATCGAGAAGAGAGTCACAGGACCGTTGATTTGAGTTGAAAGGTCAAACATCCGAAGTGGGAGAAGAACCGTTGATCGAGTAGGACAGGTGTCAACAGATCGTGAGTTCTGGAAGATTTGAGTACAGAAGAAAGTTGGGTTTGAGATTTCAAAACCCCGAAGTCCGGAGTTGCGAAGGAGATCACATCTGTTGATTGATGAAGGGGTAGATCTAGTCCGTAGGTTTGAAATGTGCATATTTGAATTATCGATTCATACGTTATCGTCAAGATCGTGAGATCGACGATTCCATAGCATTGCGAGAACAAGAGTTGCGCGAAGTTTAAAATATCGAGGGCGAGCCGCAATCCAAACCGTGGTTTCGTCAGGAGGACACATGGAGGCTTGAGGAGGATTGCGGGCCCAAAAGTAGTTTGACTTCAAACCAGTTGTAGCTGGGCCCGCAATTGCGTGGTCATCGCCGAGGTCACATCAAGAGGGGGATTATCAAAAAAAAGGAGCAAACTCCTGACACTCTGAGATTTCGCAGGAGAGCGAAAGGGAGGGTTGTGGGTGCCATTAAAACCTACAACAAGAAGCCAAAAGGGCCTTTGTTTGGTCACATAAGGAAACCATTGAGGTTTCAAAGAGTCACTCGACTCTAGAATCGGTGATCCAAGACCAAGAGGTCGCACAACCCTACGGGCGAGTAGGGGGGGATGCATCAGTTGGTATCATAACTAATATTGAGTCTGTTTTCAGACAACAAGCAAAGGAGAAATGAGGTAAATTGATATCATTTGTGGTATCAAGAATTTGATTTCTGTTTGTAGGTAACGCAATGAAATCATGCCACCCAGAAGGCGTAGAGCGAATGCAGAAATGGAAGAAGAAATGAGGTGATTCCGAATGAGATTGGACGCCATGGAAACAACGCAGAGAAGAGCACCAGATGCTGGAGATATCAGTGAAGCTGAGAGCGAAGAAGAAGAGGTCGAAGAAAATGTAGCAGAGGATGCTGCACAAGATCGCTTAATAAAAGCTGTTTCAAAAATAGGAGCCAGAGCAAGGATAGAGGTACCAATGTATGAACACAATTTAGAAGTTGAAGAATTGTTAGATTGGGTACGTGCTATGGAAAAGTGCTTCGATTACAAATATATCGAAGAAGATAAGATGGTGAAGCATGCAGTGACAAGACTAAAAGGTCATGCAACGCTATGGTGGGATGAACTGCAAGCTGAATACAGTAAGCAAAAAATTAAAAACTGGGATATGATGGTAGCCAAGCTGAAGGAAAATTTTATCCCAAAGGACTATCAAATCAATTTGTTCAGTAGATTGCAAAACTTGACACAGAAAATCTTATCAGTGAAGGAATACACTAAAGAATTTTACAGACTGAACATCAGGGCTGGACAGAAAGAAAATGAGGATGAAAAGACAACCAAATATATCAATGGGACGAGATATGAAATGAAAGAGGAGATCAACATGATGTCAGTTAGTACAGTCGAGGATGCTTATCAAGCAGCCTGGAAAGATGAAGAAAAATTGGCCAGGAAACAAAGCCAATGAAGCAGAGGAGGAAACTCAAGCAGAGGTAAGGGAACTACCAGAGAGAAGTTCCAGAAGCTGAAGAATGAAGTTGAAAAACAACATAGTCACCATGAGAAAGGTGGAAGTTCTAAGGAAGGACAACATGGTGGAAGAAGTTCGTTTTCCAGAGGAAGATGAAGAGGAAGAGCCAGAGGAGGCGTAGTTAGATGCTATACCTGTAGAAAACAAGGGCACAAGTCTTGGGAATGTCCCGAGAGAAAGTACGAAGGAGGAGGTGAACCACATGTTGCTGAAGCACATAAGCATGTGGAAGAAGAAGCAACAGAAGGAGGAAATAACTTCATGATGAGGAAGATTCTTCTTAAACCAGAGAAAGAGATGGAGGAACCAGTTCAATGAACAAGTCTATTCAGAACTGCTTGCAAGACGAAAGACAAAGTTTGTAAGGTGATTATAGATAGTGGGAGCACTGACAATTTAGTATCCACAGAGATGGTGGAGAAACTGGAGCTGAAGATAACTACACATCCAAAACCATACAAGGTATCATGGTTGCGGAAAGGACATCAAGTAATGGTAAGTCAACAATGCCAAGTTGAATTTAAAATAGGAGGTTATAGGGATAAAATATTATATGATGTAATTCTTATGGATGTCTGTCATATTTTATTGGGGAGGCCGTGGTAGTTTGAAATAAAAGTTATTTACGATGGGAGAATTAATACTTATACCCTAGAAAAGAATGGTAGGACACATATGTTGTTACCTGTTATCGCACGGTTTGCAAGAGAGGTCTAAAGAGCTTGAGTCAGGGCTTGAAACCGGCGTAACAAGAGCTTCCCCACCCACTGTCACCTCGATGGGGGGCTCTTTCTATTTAGGAGGGCCAGTCCAAGGGAGACGTCCCTATGCAATCTGGGTTCAAGAAGGGCTAAGGATATTGGATCAAGACAATAGGTTCCCTTTTACAGATTGC
>ML815643.1:70615-92047 GCA_009831015.1 Picea engelmannii
AGTACCAACTGTGTTTAGTCCAAAGAAGGATGGAGGATGGAGAATGTGTACAGATTCCCGAGCCATCAACAAGATAACCATTAGGTACATATTTCCTTTATCGAGGATGGATGATTTGATGGCTTGTTTGAGTGGAGCAAGTTATTTTTCCAAGACAGAATTGAAGAGTGGATATCATCAAAGAAGAATGAGAGAGGGAGATGAATGGAAAACAACATTCAAGACAAATGGAGGATTGTTTGAATGGCTGGTCATGCCATTTGGGTTGACAAATGCACCAAACACATTTATGAGATTGATGAATGAAGTGTTGAAAGACTTCATAGGGAAATTTGTCATAGTATATCTAGATGACATACTAATCTTCAGTAAGACAAAGGGAGAACACTTAAGACATTTGACATCAGTGATGGAAAAGTTGCAGCAAGAGAAGTTGCTGATAAATATGAAGAAAAGTTATTTTATGAAGAAGGAACTCATATATTTGGGTTTTGTGATCTCTTCAAATGAATTGAATATGGATCCGGAAAAGGTAAGAGCAATCAAAGAATGGCCATTGCCAAGCAACATATTTGAAGAAAGAAGTTTTCATGGGTTAGCAAGCTTTTATAGGAAGTTTATCAAAAATTTCAGTGGTATATGTGCACCCATGCTGGATACTGTGAAGAAGAAACACAAGTCTTTCAGTTGGACAGAGGAAGTTGAAAAAGGTTTCAAAGTGTTGAAGGAGAAGATCACAGAACAACCAATTCTGGTCTTGCCAGATTTTGGAAAAAACATTTCAAGTGAGATGTGATGCAAGTGGATTAGCTATTGGAGCAGTCTTGAGTCAGGATAATAGGCCAGTTGCTCATTTCAGTGATAAACTGAATGACGCCAAGAAGAATTATTCCACATATGACAAAGAATTTTATGCAGTGACTCAAGCTTTGAAGAAGTGGAGACACTATCTAATTCCCAAAGAATTTGTCTTGTATAGTGATAACCAAGCTTTGCAGTTTATTACTAGGCAAGAAAAGTTGAATCAGAAACATGCTAAATTGGTAGAATTTATGCAGAATTTTACTTGTGTCATTAAACATATTGTTGGAACTGCTAACAAAGTTGTAGATGATTTGAGCAAGAGGAGTTTGATTGTACATGAATTCCAAGTGGAGACCTTAGGGTTTCAACACCTCAAACAGATGTATAAAGAAGACGCAGATTTTAAGGAAGCTTATGAGGCATGCAAGAATCCTTTATTGGGATACAAAATCCCATGGATTGAATATTTGATCCAGGATGGATTGCTGCTCAAGGGAAGCCAATTGTACATACCAAAATGCTCAATGAGAGATAATTTGCTGAAGGAGAAACACAACGAAGGTTTAGCTGGACATTTTCACAATTGAGTAATTCGTACTATTGGCCGAGCATGAGAGAAGAGATGAAATTTTTTGTGAACAAATGCATAATTTGTCAATATGCAAAATGAAGACAACATAACACTGGTTTGTATCAGCCATTACCAATTCCAGAAAGGCTGTGGGATGCAATCAGTATGGATTTTGTTTTGGGATTGCTTAGAACTCAAAAAGAGAGTGATTCCATATTTTTTGTGGTGGACAGATTTTCAAAAATGGCACATTTCATACCATGCCAAAAGACAAACGATGCTACACACATCACCAATTTGTTTTTCAGAGAAGTAGTGAGACTACATGGATTGCCGATGAGCATAGTCTCATACAGGGACACCAAATTTGTAGGACACTTTTGGAGGACTCTATGGAAAAGGCTGGGGACGAACTTGTCCTTTAGTTAAACATATCACCCTTAGACAGATGGACAAAATGAAGTAGTAAACAAGAGTCTGGGAAACTTGTTGAGAAGCTTAGTCACTGAGCAAGGTTGTAAATGGGATTAGATTCTGGCACAAGCAAAATTTGCATTCAACAATTCAGTGAATAGGAGCACAAGGAAAAGTCCATTGAAATTGTGTATGGTATACAACCAAGAGAGATTACAGAGTTGAGAGATCTGAATCAAGATGAGTTCAGAAGTGCTGGAGCAGAGGATTTTGCAAGAGAAATGCAAAAACTCCATGACAAAGTCAGAGAAAAACTACATAACAACAACCATAAATACAAGAGCAGAGTTGATCAAAAGAGGAGAGAAGTTCAATTCGAGGTTGGAGATGAAGTTTTAGCTCATTTGAGAAAAGAAAGGTTTCCAAAGGGAACATATAACAAATTGAAGATGAAGAAGATAGGACCATGCAGGATTATCAAAAAATTTGCAACCAATGCTTATGAAATTGAGTTTCCAGACAATGTTGGGATATCGCCGATATTCAATGTTGCAGACCAGTATCCTTACAGGAGAGATGAGGTAGGAGAATCAGAGGATCAAAAATAAGTTGAGTGGGAAGAACAATTGCCCACAGCAGAAAAACCTTAGATGGAGAAAATCATTGAACAACAAGATGGAAAGAAGACCAGGAGAAAGACATATCCTGAATATTTAGTGAAGTGGAAAGATCATCCAATGTAAGATGCAAGTTGGGTTACAGAACCTGATATTTTGAAGCATGGAAAGACAACGCAGGATCTCATGGACATGAGTCCATGAAAATTTTAACCAGGGGAGTATGATGCAGGAGCATCGCCTTCAAAGTCAAAACGCAAGCATGGAGGAAAAGGAACGACATCTCAACAATGACAGAGTTTCAAATCAGAAATTAACATAGAATTAAATCGGGTTGTTGAGATATTTTGTAAACAACATTTTAAAAATGTAACTTGTTTGTAAAGTCGTGAAGGACTGTAATGGATTGCAGATATTGAATGTTGACTCTTATCTGGCAATAACTGTTAGTTATTGTAATAGGACAAAGTAGGTAACCACTAAGAGTTTGATATGATAGGTTGCAGATAGGACGAGAGAGCTCATGGAGCCAGTCCTTAGATAGTTTTTCATTGTTGCATTGTAATAGAAGAGACATAGTAGAAAGAATGATATAGAGATCCGAGAGATCACCTGCACGGGTGGTAACTATTATTTATTATTTCCCCAAAACCCACATAATATCTCAGGGCAAGCATAGCTAGAATCTCTCGGGGATAAGCCAGACTCGAGCTCTGGTTTGCTTGAGGGGATAACCCAGATGTTACGGTTTTTTTTACACAATTGTGGTGATGGATCAATGACGTGATTTGCAGCAACCGGGGCACTCACTTGAGCTAGCTTGCCTGTCACTTACTCGAGATAGCCAGAGCTAGCTATAGACTTTGAACACTGCTTCTCTTTAATAAAGGTATTATTTGTCACTCACTTGGGCTAGGAAGAGCTATAGTTAACTCTTTACTATTCTATGCTATATTTTTGATTAGCTCACTCAACCCATCCAATTCAAGAAGTAAGCCCTGAAAGTCAAACGCTTTATGGACAACCTGCATCTATACATACTAAGTGGTAGACATATAAGTCGCTATGCTCCCATCAGAATTGTAAGCAGGCTTAAACCTAGTCGAGAAAGACTCCACTGAACAGAGTAGAGTAGAAAAAACATTATGTAATTTGTTTTCATGAAGGAATAGAATAGACAGAACTGTCCCAAATCCTTGGACTGTGTTCATTTGATGTATGGATGAATGAATGTTATATTCTGTGTATGTGATTTATTTCAGTTTGTTCATGTATGACTGTTCGAGAGATTGAATGTATGAAATTGTGACGAATCTGGATGAGTTTCAATTGTTTCTCTTATGACACTCGTATGCAAGGTGTGCATCTCGAATGCAAGGAGTGCGTCGACTGAGTCTCAGAGTGACTTAGAGAAGTTCATAGATAACAAAGGAAACTTAGACCAGGTGCAATGTGTGCACAACATCGTGAAACGACCAAGCGTCAAAGAACCCAAACCAGAGTAACGCCAAGTGGGTGAGAAGAATTTCTTTTCAAGAAATCCTTCGATTTGAGTTATCGAAATCCCAATAACGTAAGGTGTGCGTGGGGAATCGAAATCCTTTTAAGGACGAAGCTCAGAAGGGATAGCACTTTCCATAAAGTGTCAGAGAGAGTCGATAGTCAGACTCGTAAGGAGGAGTAAAGGTTCGAAACCTTTGAAGACGGAGAAATCTTCCAAGTCGGAAGAACTCAGAAGCTCAGGAGGAGGAGCGACAGTGGCCGTTGGATCACTGCGCAAAAGATCAACAACCGTTTGATCAGAGTGAAGTGCACAAGCCTTAGCGCTTCACACATAGAGGAGAAAGAAAAAAAATAAGAGTTGAGAACTAATATTTCCGTAGCCCAAAGAGCCAGAGATCCGAAATAGAATCTCAGTCGCCCGATCAACATGAACAGATCTGAACCGTCAGATTGTTTAGGGAAAACTCCAAGCGTCGAATTGCCCAAGTAAATCTAAGCCGTCAGATACCGTGAGTCCGAGAGGAGGTGAGTTTGAACTTTGATATTTCTGAAGCGTGGAGAGTTGAAGGGCTGGAGCGAATCTGGACAGTTGGATCCAGGAGGACACGTGTTGACAGGTTGGAATATCCAGAGGAAGGCGAAGGTCAAAGTGTTGAAACACCCAAAGCACGAAGAGCCGAAGGGTCGAGAGCCGTCGATCTATAAGTGGACACTTGTCAACATATCGTGAGCTTCGAGAAGGTTGAAGTGAGTTTTCAGTTTGAGATCTGAGATTGCCGAAGTGCGAAGACCCAAAGACCTGAAGTAAAATCTGGGCTGTGAGATCTAAGGGAGACGTGGCGTGAATGCGTGAACTTCGGGTAAGTTCCTGAAGCGATTCATAGTCGTTGGATTCAAAGGAGACGTGGCACACATCTGTGAGCTCCAGGTAAAGACACGAAGAAATCCTCGATCGCTAGATCAGGAGGACACACGTCAGTGGATCACAGACTCTGGGTAAAAACCATTAGGAAAAAGAAGTTTGAGATTTGAGATCTTAGAAGTCCGGAGACCCGAAGGAGATCTCGACTGTCGATCGAGAAGAGGGTCGCATGACCGTTGATATGAGTTGAAAGGCCAAGCATCCGAAGTGGGAGCAGCACCGTTGATCGAACATGACAAGTGTCAGCAGATCGTGAGTTCTAGAAGATTTGAGTACAAAAGAAATTTGGGTTTGAGATTTCAAAACCCTGAAATCCGGAGTTGCGAAGGAGCTCGCAGCCGTTGATTGAAGGTGGGGAAGATCTAGTCCGTAGATTCGAAAGGCGCATATCTGAACCGTCGATTCAGACGTTATCGTCAAGATCGCGAGATCGACGATCCCGTAGCATTGCAGGAACAAGAGTTGCGTGGAGTTTAAAATATCGAGGGCGGGCCACAATCCAAACCGTGGTTTCATCAAGAGGACACATGGAGGCTTGAGGAGGATTGCAGGCCCAAAAGAAGTTTGACTTCAAACCACTTGTAGCCGTGCCTGCAATTGTGTGGCATCGTCGAGGACACATCAAGAGGGGGCTTATCAGAAAAAAGGAGCTAACGACCGACACTATGAGATTTCACAGGAGAGCGAAAGGGAGGGTTGCGGGTGCCATTAAAACCTGCAACAAGAAGCCGAAAGGGCCTTTGTTTAGTCAGAGAAGGAAACCATTAAGGTTTCAGAGAGTCACTCGACTCTAGTATCAGAGATCCAAGACCGAGAGGTCGCCCAACCCTACGAGTGAGTAGGGGGGGCTGCATCACATATCCCTACAGGTTCAAGTCTACACTAGAGGCATATCTTAGGCCATATCCATCTGTTCCTTGTAGGTATCTCAATACATGTTTTGTTTCTATTCAGTGAGTCTGTCTCGGTTGGCTCATGAACTGGCTAAGCACATTCACTTCATAGCATATATCAGGTCTGGTGTTAACCAGATACATCAATGATCCAATCAACTGTCTGTACAAATGTGGATCAATCTCTCTTGAATCAACATCAGTCATATTCTTCAAATCCATCACCATCGGTGTAGGCATGGATTTGCATTCTGTCATACCGAATTTTTTTTCAATATCTCCACAGTATATTTTCCTTGGCTCAGGAAAATCTCATCTGTCCTCTAGCATAATTCTATTCCCAAGAAGTAATGCATCAAGCCTAAATCCTTCATCACAAATTTAGCTGTCAAGGCTTGTTTGCATTCAACAATGAGTCTCTCTGAACCGATGAGGAAAAGGTCATCCACATATAGGACCAAGATTAAGCACTCATTGCCATCAATGTGATAGTATAAGTTTGGATCATCAACACTCTTGCTGAAGCCCAAACTCATCAGGAATCCATCCATTTTCTCGTATCAAGCACGAGGTGCTTGCTTTAGTCCATATAGGGATTTCTTCAACTTGCACACATGAGATTTTTCATTGTGTATAACGAATCCTTCTGGCTGCTCGATATAAATTTCTTCCTCAATTTCACCATTGAGAAAGTTTGTCTTTACATCCATCTGATGTAGCTTCCAACCCATGGAAGCAACTAGTGCAATGGTGGAATAGATGGAAGTGTATCGGTCTATTGGAGCAAAAGTCTCATCATAGTCAACTCCCTCTACTTGCGAGAACCCTCTGGCTACAAATATCGCTTTGTATTTCTCGATTCTTCCATTAGCTGCATGCTTGATTTTATAAATCCATTTGGAAGTCACTACAAACTTTCCCTCTGTTCTCGGAACAATATCCCATACATCATTTTTCAATATAGACTGATATTATTCTGTCATGGCATATTTCCATACCTGTTCACCTAAAGCTTCTCCATGAAAAGAAGGCTCAGAGTCAATGATGTGGCTCATGGTTGACAGGTAGCTTGAGAATATCTTTGGTCTCTTGGTCTCTTTGGTTGTCCCTTGAGGGGCTATATGTCCCTCTGCTTCCTGTAGAGTTTGTTTGGCACAAGAAGTCCTTTTATGTCCTACTGTAATATCTCTGGGCATGTCAATTGGAGAAATTGGATCAACTCGGACAACTGGATCAACTGGAATAATGTCTGTCTCCCTCTGAACTGCTGAAGGGGGAGTAGGCATTGTCTCACTATCAATTTCCATCTGAGATTCTCTGGATCTTTGGAAGGTTATCTCTTCTTCAAAAGTGACATCTCTGCTTATTTCAATTTGTCTCTGACCAGGAATGTAGATCCGATATGCCTTCGAGGAGTCATTGTATCCTACAAATGTGCTCTTTCTCCCTGAAGGGTCTGGCTTGGATCTCTTCTCTTTGGGTACATGAAAATACACCGAGCACCCAAATATCTAGAAGTGTCCAATCTCATGCTTTACTCCGGTGAAAGCTTCTTTTGGGGTAATGTTCTTCAAGATCTGATGAGTACTCCCGTACACTGTTGTCATGCATGCTTCTGCCCATAGAGTCATAGGTAGAATCTGATCATTTATCATTTCTTTGGTTGCCTCGATGATAGTTCTGTTTTTATTCTCTGCAACCCCATTTTGCTGAGGGTTGTAAGGAACTGTGAACTCCCTCTTGATCCCTGCTTCAATACAGAAATTGCTGAAATATTTGGAGGTGTATTCTCCTCCATTATCTGATCTTAATACTTTGATATTTCTTTCAGTCAGGTTCTCAACCTGAGCTTTGAATTCTTGAAATTTTGCAAGGACTCCATCCTTGTTCCTTAGGAAGTAAATCCAAGTTTTTCGAGAGTAATCATTTATGAAGAGTACATAGTACAAGTACCCATTCAGAGATGCAACAGTCATTGGCCTACACACAACTAAATGTATCAAGTCCAAGAGTTTCTTGGACCTATTGTCACTGCTCAATAAGGATCCTTTAACATTCTTTCCAAGATCACAACCTTTACAAATACCTTTATGCTGAATCTGTATCTTTGGAAGACCTGTCATGTGCCTGGAGGCACCATTGTCAATTAACCAAGTATTATCATAGGTAGGGACTGTTATCGCGCTGTTTGTGGTTAGGATAAAAGGATTGAGTCTTGTAGGTCAAATTGGCGTAACATGAATCTATCCCACCCAATGTCACCACAATGGGATGGTTCTTTCTCTTTAGGGAGGTGAGGCCCAGGGGAGACGTCCCCGATGACCTGGGGTGTTGAGGAGGCAAGAGGATAATAAGACACGGATAGATTCCCCCTCACAAGTCACCACAAAAAGAGATAGTCCGGCCAAAGGCCAATTAAAATTAAACCCCCAAAGATATACCTGCCTGGAACAATGAAACGACAAACTGATATATGCAAGTTATATTTCAATGGGTTAGTACTTCATAGAATAGTTGACTATCTGAATAATATATAAACAATTTGGTAATAAATGTTGATGAAGTCAATGTTTATCAATCAATGAAAATTGTAGCACGTCACCAATAAGTATTGAGATAATATGGCATTCAAAGTAAAAGATCAACACTTCAATCAATTTATGCCTAAATTACCATCCAATTGCTCATAAAACAAGACGTTGCTGCACCAATGATGTAAATAGCCAAGGATGACTGCAACACTTAGGGTTAGTAGGTTAGTCTAGGCTAGGGTTAGTGAAGTTAGGGTTTTAATTCAAATTTTTGAGAGTGCTTGGATCAAATCCACTTCAACGCATGAGGTCTTAGGCTCAGTGCCTTAGGGTTTAATGGAGTCAATAGTGAAGGGCACAAGAGTTGAAGGAGAAAAGAATACAATGAGGCTAAGGACTAGAGGATTAATCCTTGAGGTGTTGCTAAAGCAAGGCCTCAAGGACAAAAACCCTAGGGGAGAGAGGATCACCTTGGTGTAGAAGAAATAAGACTCGGTGCTCTCTCCTCCTTCCTTAACTCAATGGCAAGGATGGCTAGCTCTGAAAATATAGCATAAAACTAAGACAAGAGGGTTTGAGAAACAAAGTGTTGCTAGAGCAAGGCTTGTACAACAAACCCTAGAAAAATTGGCCCAAAGTGTAGAAGACCTAAGCTTTGAGGCTTCTCCTTCTTCTTAGCTTAAGAAAGTAAAACGACTAGCATATGAAGAGGGGGAAAATAGTGTAGCTAAGGCTAGGCTCAATCCTCTTCAGCATGAAAGAGAAGAGTGTTGTTATGGCAAGGCTCTATCTCATTTCAGCAAATAAAATGGCTAGAGATCTTGACGGGGACATGAGACAAGGACCAACAATGTGTGCTTGTCCCCTAGGGTTTATTCAACAAATTATAACCATAAATGCAAGAGGAATAAAACTACAACCATTCATTCAAAAAGTTTTGCAGAAATTTACTTACATTTAACCAAGAAATCAAGTAGCAAACCCTAGTTGTAAAACCTTCTGTTGATACGAAGTTTAATTTTGTATCCCTTTAACCCTGAAGCTTTGATTTTTCCTAGTCATGGAGCCACCCTTAGTCCTAAAAACAAAGGTCAAAAGTCTTTCGATCTTTCGTGTTTCGAGATTCGGCCTTTCACAAAGCATGTTTTCGTAACTAACAACTCTAGAGTCCCGGTGCCGAAATCTCGAAAAGGCTTTATATTAAAGTAATAAAAAAAAAGAAAAAAAAGAAAAAGTGGGTGCTATAAGTCCCGACGCACGTTTCACAAAATATCCTTTAATCGTGATTAATTAAACTCTTAAACACGATCAATAATTCATTAATCTTTCGTGATTCGGGTTTCCTTGTATCAAAGTGTTTTCAAAGCATCAGCCCTTGAAATCTCGGTCCTCGATTTTACGAAAAGAAGAAGTTAATTACTAATCTTAATTAATTAAAGCGTTAATACAAGTAATCAACGTCTAAACTAATCCTATCGTGATTTCGAGATTCAGAGTTTGCTTATAACATACCTCATCGGTACAGGATCCCCGAAATTCCAAAATGCGAAATCGCGAATTTTTTAACAAAGTTTAAAATGAATTTAAGTTAGTTTAAAACATGATTAATAAAGATTAAAACGACTTTTCACATTTCGCATTTCAGGATTTGGTGAAAGCAGTCCTTTTGAAACTCCAGTTTGAAATCGTCGATATACAGTAATATCTGTAACGAACGAATAGAGATATTTTTAACTTAACTGCGTATCTCTGGGCATATCTCCCTCATTAAAACATTAACGTTTTACATCCGTCGTAAGAAGAGTTAAAGGTTAATAAGAAGTTTGGTTTCTTCGAATTTTCATTTTTATTGTTTAGACTCAGAAGTGAATTACATTCAACAAACTTACACATTTTTCTCCGCGACAGGAATTCGTTCTAAACATGAACATTATGGCACCTAGAAAAGCACTTAAGAAAAGTGAAGATGTAGCTGAAAGCTCAAGCCCAGAAGGAGATGTCGTGTGTGATACTACACCGCATGCCATTGATTCCATCAAATCATGGAGGCAAATTTTTGAAACCTTGGACTATGAAATCAAGAATTTTCCCGATGATTCTGAAAAAAAACTCCGGGACATAGTATAGTCCGAACTTCACAAAGTAGCCACGTGCCCATGACTCATGACATACAATGATATGATCAGTTGGGCTCTAGAGAGGACATACGTGCAAACTAGAAGCATTTTGGACAACCAAGGGGTCGTCATCGGTTCTTTCAGACCGAAACATATACAAGTAATGTATAAACTGTCTCCCAATTCTAAGTACATTTACAATAAAGAGTTTGTAAGTGAATTTCAAAGGAAAGAATGCACAAAGGCTGACCAAACATACCCTGACATAATCAAATATTGGTAGAGACACCCAACAAAGTTCAGAGATGATACCCATAATGTTTATGCTACAACTTCATTGAATGAGTACATGGTTTATGTGGCTATGATGTTATGTAGACTTTTCGGGAAGAAAAGTTTTACCCATTTCCTTGCAGAATGGGTGCCCCTTTTACATGAAGCAGGCGAAGGCTATAGCTTCAATTGGAACAAAATTCTATCAGATAACCTAGTTAAGGAGGTTATGGAGTATCAAACCGTGAGATCTAATGGCCGACCAATAGCCTTTTACATGTCGTCATATATCATGGACGCTATATGTTTCACAACTCCTTTCCCTTTGATGAATTGGAGTTAGAACCCAACTTGCATTGAACCTATTCATGAATATCATTCTAAGTTGCGGGAAGAAAATGCTAAAGATTCTTTTTACGAAATTTTTCATTTCGTGGTGATACCAGTGCATCAGATGCTGTAAGGCTGTGCACCCCCTCGTATTTCAGAGTCTGTCATAGGAAACCTCAAGGAAGTTGTCGATTGGTTTATTGAGGAGAATTTCTCCTATATCAGGGTTTTCAGATGTTCTATCCCTCCTCATGCACTTCCGAAATTCCTCCATGACAGACTGGTGTGCAGGGAGGTAGCTCATCAGATAATAACAGGCGGTATTAGGATAGAGCTGAAGACAGCTCAGAAGAAGTTTTGGCCAGTCTTTCCTGTACAGATTGGAATGTTTTTGCTACTCAACCTGGGTCATTCCAAAATTGAAGCTGCAGCTCTAGAGGAGTTCAAGTGGCTAAATCTTGAACATAGGAAACACGACCCTTACCAAACAGTGGGAAGCCACATGGCTCACTGTGGCATGAAAGCATTTGAACATGCGGAATCCCCTCACGATGACATTTTCAAAGGGGTCAAAACCTACGAAGAGGTGTTAGATAGGGTACTGACATTATCATCCGACTTGCAAACCAGTCTTCTAACCTTCTAGAGACACAGACAAAGCGGTTTGCCCAAGGTATTGCAGGGCGAAGCAACAACATCTCCTCCAGAACAAGAAAACATTCCCCCAGGCTTCAGACATAAAGCGTAGGATAAAGCAGACACCGAGGAAAATCCACATGGGGCAGAAGGATCTTCTCAAAACAAAGAAGTCCCATAGACAAAGAATCCAGGAGCAGAAGCAGAAACAAGGTCTGATACACCTCTCGAGTCCAGTCAATCTATCCCCCCTTCATCATCTACTATTCATATTGATACCCCCAAGACAACAGGGGAAATAAAATCCACAGAGTTGGGTAATCCCATCACTTCCTTGACCCCTTTACAGTCTACTTTTGGGTTCCTTCAGGTAGGAGTCATATATGCTAGTGACCTTGACCCTATCTCGAGAGAAGAAATACCTCCCTCTGATTACTTTTTCAGTAAAAGGAGGAAGGCCGTATTAAAGAATGATATGTATATGAGAGAAGGTGGTATGGTAAAGAAACACATGGTGCTGGTGGATGGGCAAAACTTGGAAGAGGGAGATTTCGCTACAGAGGTGGCGAGCTCCATGGGAGCGCTGGCAACAACAAAACTATTCACTGTTGGCAATATGAGAGCAAGGTTGGAATAGAGTAACCACAGGATAACCCAGTTGAAAAATCAACTAAAAGATATAGAGAAAAATATCAAAGAAGAAATAAATAAAGGTCTAGAGTAGGCCAGAGATGCTGACAAGCAAGAAATTCAATCACTTAAGTCAAGTCTAGACGAGATTAATGAGAAGATGCAGACTAGCCAAATACAGGTTATTCGGCAAGAAGAGTTGGTAAGACAACTACAAGCTAAATTGAGTTCAATAAAAGGCCAGGTTATAGATTTGAAAGTTTTTCAGGACCAATCACTGGAAATACATGCGAAGGTAGAAGCCGAGCAATATAAAGTAATCTCCTAAGTATAGATTATTCAGAATTATTTTTAGGAAGCAAGCAATGCTCTTGATAATATTATTTTTAAAGAAAAATAAGCTAAAGAAGCAAGGGCCACTTTCCAAAAGGCAGTTGTATGTTCTGAAAACAAAGAAGTATCGAAAATTCTAAAGCTTTCTGTCACAGAGTAGATTAGAGGCGATATCATGCTCAAGGTATGGGAAAACAACATAGCAGAAAATAAGAAAATGGTCAAAGAAATCAAAGACGATTGTGAAAGTATCTTTGATTTATTGGACAAGGAATCATTAGGTATTGGAAGAGACAATTGCACTGGGCAATTAGGACAGATAAACATTGTAAGACACCAGTTGAATTTCAAAGAGGGTTTGAACGAATTTCAAATGGAAATTTCACAGTTAAAGGAAATGGATGTTACCCTAATAGACAGGTGGCTAGTGAAGCCAAACTTAAAATTGCAATCAATTAAGTTCGCTGGTAAGGGGATTGAAGATCGACTTCCAAAAACTTAGAGAAAATTCTATCTATTTGAAGCAAAGGACCTTCCAGAGCCTCCCAGAAATTTTGTACATTTTCTTGAAAAATGTATTGAATGTATCGGGTCAAAAGAAGGAGGTACTTCAATAAAACAATGAAGTATCATTTTGAAAACTTGTATTATCAAGATGATAGGAAAATAAATGATAATCATGCAAACGGTTGAGGTTTGCAATTCTTGTAACTGTTTTCCCCAAGGAGTTAGGAGATCACCAACCAATAATAATCAGTTATCTGGTATAAATATAATTTCAGGATACTAATCTGGGGCTTTTTCTGGGCGCATTGTAAAGAAAAATTTGAAGATATTTTTGAATTAATACAAATACAGATTGAAGATTCCAGATCTGGTCAAGTTTGAGTTATGTGTTTCTCTGTTCTTTCATATTTTTTTCATATATCTCTTTGATGAATGCTTAACTGCAATTTAGTACAACTTCTACTGTGGTAATTAGTTATTCTTGCAATTTAATCGTTTACAACCTTTCCTCTCTATCGACTATCAGTAGATACAAGACCTGCAAATGTTTTAGATTTCAATATCATATGCTTCATTAAGAGTTCTTCCTAACTATTTTCTTCTTTCGTCGCAAAGTGAGATTCCTCTTAAATTGATGCCTCACCTTTTCGGCAGCTTTATGTTTTCTTTTCATTTCATGCATATCCCTTTTTTTCAAAATTTAACTCAGATTCCAGAAACGGCCTTTAGTTTCATCATGCTATTAATTCAAGGTTTTTGGAGTTCTTTTTACATGTTTTGAAGCAGAAATAGCGAACCCTTAAAAGAAAATACCATAATTTATCCTTTCAGTCTTCATCCCTCATGACTGTTCCAGTTACAAGACAACCTAATATCGAACATGGAATTCAGATCAAATGAGTATTGATTTGAATTTATTCAACACCATCCTACAGACAACAAATAACCAGGTTGAGTTAGAACGTTCATGGACAATAATTGAAAGAGACATTAGTATTCAGGAAAACTGGGAAGCTAGACAGAGGCAGTTAAGGAACCAACAATAGCCCTTTTCATATAACTTACTTTTTTATCCTTATCTTTCTCTATCTTGTCGGATGCCTTGACGGTGTACTTTAGAGCCTTAAAGTACAAACTCAGGAACAACATCTTTTTGGTGCTGTTGCCGGGGAACGAAGAAACGAAGATTTTCCCTGGGAAGAACGACATTGACACTTTCAATCTTTGATAGTGAACAAAGATCGAAATCCTTATAAGGACACCTTTATCTTTCACTTGGTGACTCCACGATAAATAAACTGGCTTTTAACCGAAAGAATACCAGAAAAAACCCAAACGACAAATAGACTTTGCCTGTTCCAGATCCAGAAAAAATTTTAAAACCAAGAAGATATCTTAAACAGACTGTATCATCGACAAATAGGTTTTATCAACCTAAAATTATAGAGTCGAACACTAGAGATATTTTTGAAGGATCGAATACCCCACCGTATTATGGGGGATTACCTACCAATAAGATTACAACCTTTGAGCTTGGTTTGGTCTCGCCTGATTTTAAAACTGAGATTTTCCCAACCGTTTCTTTCACCAACAGAGGTAAAAGATCCACATCACTTCTCGCTTCGATTGACACTTATTCACTTCACGAAGTTCATTTTCCTATCTCTTAGAACTCCTACGATCATCCTATTCTTCTCGACACAACTCCTGTTGATTCTCCTTTATATTCACCCAGTGAGTTTGAAGAAACTAGTCCACTTTTCCCTAGTTCCCCTTCCTCAAGTTTCCTGTCTCTCGATAACCAATTTCCTGAAACCCTTCCTCATAATTTCCAAGCAACAACCTCTAAATCATCAATGGCTGCGGTTGGAGGAGGTGTTGCTGGAGGTGGGGTCGAAGGAGCAGGAGCAGGCGGCCAAGTACCACCCCCTAGAATCTTTGCAAAGGTGGCTGCTAGATATGCCCCTTTGGTACTCCCAGTCCCCCTACATGACTTACCTGAAAACTACATGAAGAATCTTTTGAAATTCACAGGAGAGGGTGATTTGACTGCAGCCGAACACATCAATTTATTTGACCAATTTGCCGATATCCTTGGACTCGAACATGAATATGTCTATTCGAGACTCTTGGTTCAAACTTTTGAAGGACAGTTAAGAACCAGGTTTCGAGGCCTAGCGGTAGGATCTATACCGTCTTATGAGGAACTTGAAAATGATTTTATTAGACAATGGGGAGAAAGGAAAGACCATCTCTATTATCTAACTAAATTTGGGCTCTAATAAAGAAACACTTCGAATCAGTGCTCGAGTTCACTCAGAGGTTCAATAAATTGTATAATAAGATTCCATCCGAGGTCAAACCCTCCAAACCTACAACGAAAGTAACCTTCGTTGGGGCTTTCGACCCTGATTTCACCCTGTTATTAAGGGAGAGGAGATCGGTAGACCTCACCAAGATGCAAGATGATGCCTTAGAGATTGAGTCAAACATGATGGCATCAGGAAAGTTGAAAACCAAATTTTAAACTGGAAACAAAGAAATCAGAAGATATAGAGATCAAGGGGGACCGTCTGGATCAGGAAGATCTTCGGAAGACAAAATAGATGACATGGTGAGAATAATCAAAGAGCTCTCAAATAAGATCTCAAGAATGGAGCTAGATCAAGTGAAGAATTAACACTTTCCCATAAATTATTTCAAAAGGAATCTTAACCCTCAAAATCCACCAAGACAGATTAAGAATGAAGATCAAAAAATTCAAGCCCCATTTAAAAGCGAAAACTTTATATGAGGAGAAGACATGGACGATTTTGAGGAATTAGAAGAAGACATTAATAATCTTGGCGACGACTTCCTACAACCTTTTTTAACGAGGCAAGATTATGAAAAATTTGCAACCACGAAAGATAGATCCCAAAATAACAAAAACAATGGTATTATTGAAGATTCAACCTATTCGGAAATTGCAGACGATATAATGACCGAACTCCACCAAAAGTACAATCTAAGGCCTAGAAACAAGAGCCTCGCAACTCCCCCAGTGAAAAATATTTTGCCGAGGGGTGAAACAAACGAGTCAGTTTCAAAAAACGCTGAGAAAAAGACTATAAGAACTAGAACCGCTGACACACAACCTACCAAGACGAAGCCAACGAAGACATCATCCGTAAACGCGTAGGAAACATAATTCCCTGTAATTGAAACTAAAACCTCACTACAAAAGAAAGCTGAAAAGAAGGGGTCAGAAACCCTAACCATAGAGGTCGACAAAACAATAGGAAGTTTTAATATGGAAAATGAAATAAATAAAATCAAAATCCCTATACCTCTTGTCGAACTGGTGAAAAATCCAATTTATAGGAAACAAATCGCCAAATTAATCAATTTTTCAGAAAACGAAAGTCAGGTCGATGCCATAAATTTAGAACATGACAAGACTAACATAATTTTCAGCCCACATTTCGATGGTGCCAAAGACACTGTCGCCCCTTTCTATATCACTCTGATTGTACACGATCACTTACTCCATAATTGCATGTTAGATTCTGGAGCCTCTCACAATGTAATGCCTAAAACCATTATGGAGAGACTTGGTCTTGAAATTACCAGAACTTATGGAGATTTATATTCATTTGATTCAATAAAGGTTAAGTGTATAGGCATGATAAAGGATTTAGTCGTCAATCTTGCACAGATACCCATGAAAGACGTTCTAATGGATGTGGTCGTCGCTGATATACCCCCAAAGTACGGTATGCTCTTATCCAGGTCTTGGGGCGCTAAACTGGGAGGATCCCTCCAACTTGACATGACATATGCCACAATCCCGATCTTTGGAGGACAGTTCACGCGTTTGTATAGAGAAACTAGGTTAGCACTCACGGTAAGTGACCAACAACCACCCGGTTTATATTGCTGATCAAGATTTAGGCAATTGTATTTTATTTATCGATGACGATATTGATGTATGTATAGAAGAAAGTTGTACATAAAATAAAAAAGAAAAAGAGAATGTAAAACATGATGTATATAGCATTGGTGTTTGGAAGATGTTTTTTGATGGTGCCTCATCTTATTTTGGGGACGGAGATGGGGTGCTTTTTGTGGCACCTGGTGACAAATTCGTTATCCCTTTCTCTTATATATTACAGTGGAACAATGAACACATGAACAATGTATGCGAGTATGAATCCCTAGTGTTAGGATTGGAAGATGCCAGGAGAATGAAAATTAAAAACTTCGAAGTCTTTGGCGATGCAGAGCTAATCGTGAAACAGGTAAATCGTTAATATCAGACCAAACATCCCAAGTTAAGATCTTATCGGAACTGTGTTTGGGATCTGATCGAATTTTTTTCTCCTCTGTTAATGTTCATTACATTCCCAGAACATAAAATCAACAGGCGGATGCGTTAGCCATAGAAGCTTCAACGTTCACACCTCCCACCGCTTTCAAATTAAAATATCATATACTAATGAGACATAGGCCTTCCATATCGAATAACATACAACATTGGCAAGTTTTTGAGGATGATGAACAACTCTGAATTTTTTTAGAGACAGTAGATGACTTTGCCTAAACGCATGTCTACCAAGAAAACCAGAATGACCCTATTTGGATCATGCAGGAAGGTGAAGACCCCCAAAAGTTCCAAGATAAAATCGCTAACCATCGGATGCTTGTTTTAAAAAATAATTAGATACCTAAGGGTCTGATCCCCTTAGAAAGGATATTCAACCATGATGACATCCCTTTGAAGTCTACCTTACAGCCTCAGTCAGAGGAGGTCGAGGATTGCGATATAGGTACCAAAGAAAATCCTAGGTTGGTGAAATTATCCAAATATCTGTCTTCGGAAATCAAAAATAAATATGCTGAGTTGCTTAGACAATATAAAGAAGTTTTCGCTTGGTCTTATGACGAATTGAGAACTTATGACACTACTATAATGGAACATAAAATTCCTCTGAAACCAGGTGTAAAACCTTTTAAGCAAAAACTCATACAGATTAACCCTATCCTACCACCGGTAATAGAAAAAGAAGTCAAAAAGCTCTTGGACGCTAAAATCATTGTCCCACTGAGATACTCTGAGTGGGTAGCCAATTTAGTCCCAGTGAGAAAGAAAAACAGTGAGATTAGGCTGTGTGTAGATTTTAGAAACCTGAATCGATCATCACTTAAAGACAATTATCCATTACCTAAGATAGATCATGTTTTAGGAAAAGTAGCTGGAGCTAACATAATGTCCATGATTGATGGTTTTTCAGGTTACAATCAAATTGCAGTACACCAAGATGACAAAGAAAAAACTGCATTCACTACTCCTTGGGGTACCTTTATGTATGAAAAAATGCCTTTTGGTTTAATGAATGTAGGGGCAACTTTCCAACGAGCCATGGATATCTCTTTCGTGGGCGAAAGAGATAAGTTCGTCATTATCTATCTTGATGACCTGACTTTTCTCTCTAAATCTGATGCAAAACATCTAACACACCTCAAACAAACTTTTGAGAAATGTCGCAAATTTGGTTTGTCACTTAATCCCAAGAAATCCCATTTCGCAATGCAAGAAGGTAAACTCTTGGTTCATATCGTGTCAAGAGATGGAATCAAAATCGATCCAAAAAGGGTCGAGGCGATAGATACCATAAATATTCCTAGAAATGTAAAATAAATTCAGTCTTTTTTAGGAAAAATAAACTTTTGAGAAGATTCATCCCTAACTTTGCCGAAATTGTTAAATTGATTACATATATGCTTAAAAAGAACAACGAGGTGAAATGGACAAACGAAGCCAAAGCGTAGTTTCAATGTATCAAGAAAGTAATAAGCGAAGCTCTAGTCCTGACAAGCCCAAATTACACAAAAGAGTTTTTGATTTTCTCTTTTGCTTCTGAACATATAATCACAGCTGTATTGTTACAGGAAAATGATGAAGGTTTTTAGTGGCCTATTGCATTTTTTAGCAGAAGTCTCAGGGACGCTGAGCTGAAATATGACATTTTGGAAAAACAAGCTTATGCAATGGTAAAAGCTCTCAAGGCTTTCAGAACCTATGTATTGCACTCAAATATCATTGCCTATGTGTCGTCAGGTTCTGTTAAAGATATATTGGTGTAGCCAGACAACGACAAAAGAAGAGGCAGTTGGTTGGCTAAGATTCAGGAGTTCGACTTGGAAGTCAAACGAACTAAAATTATTAAAGGCCAAAGATTGGCCAAATTGCTAGCCGAATCAAATCTAAAAGCACTTGGGATAAATCAGCTACAAGAAAATGAGGGATATCTAGAAATAGATGAACTTGACGTCACTGCACCAACAACTAAGATTCAAGACAAGTTCTCTACTTCAGTCTGGTACCACGATATCGTTTCTTACCTACTGACCCTTCGCTGTCCTAGTGAGTTAAGCCTATATAAAACTAGGACACTGAAGTTACATGCTGTAAAATATTGTATCATAGATGGTAAATTGTATTGGAAAGACCCATTGGGTTTCCTACTGAGATGCTTAGTCGAGACCGAAACAGAAAGGGTTATAGATCAATTCCATGAGGGAGTCTGCGACGGGCACCATGCTTGGCGGGAAACGAATTATAAATCTTAAGAGCCGAGTATTACTGGCCTAGATTATTCACCGATGTGAACACTAAAGTCCGAACTTGTACTCCTTGTCAGTTGTTTACAGGAAAATAGAAAGTCCCAGCTTTACCTTTAGTTCCGGTTAAAACCAAAGCTCCATTTCAGCAATGGGGTCTTGATTTCATTGGAGAAATTCACCCACATTCCAACGCACAACACAAGTGGATTCTAACTGCTACAGAGTATTTCACTAAATGGGTGGAAGCCATTCCCACGAGAAATGCGACCGACTCAGTAGTAATTAGTTTCCTAGAAGAAAATATTTTATCCAGGTTTGGCTGTCCCCTAAAGATAGTCACTGATAATGCCCAATCATTTAAGTGAATGGCCATGGTAAGCTTCTGCCAAAAATACAACATCATATTAGGACACTCAACAACTTACTATCCGTAGGGTAATGGTCCAGCTGAATCGTCTAATAAAAGTCTGATTACTATGATAAAGAAGGATTTCACTGAAAATAAGAAAGCGTGGCATATCCATTTAAAATATGCTCTATTGGCTAACATGATAAGTACCAAAAGATCAATATGGGATTTCCCCTTTTCAGGTGGTATATGGATTTCCCTAATAACACTTACTCTATTGGACTGTTTTTTAATGGAAACCATTAAAGCACTAAAGACTCAACAAGATTATGCCTCCAAATGGGATGCGCAACTTATTCTTGAATCACACCACAAAGAGCATAAGTTGAGAGATATAAAACACTTGAAAAATAAATGCTCAACCAAATTCAAGAGATCTAACACTTAGATAATCAAACCACAAGATTGCATAACAGATTGAAAGATGTATGTGTGCTTGCAAAATAGATTTCTAAACAACCATCATAAGATATACCCAAGTAAATATTATCTAGAAGACCAAGTGGTTAAGAGTTTTTTAAAGATTTGATAAATTTTACTTGCCCTCCTAACTAAGTGTCAAACCTTACTCCTCCTCCCATTGCCAAATAACTGTCGGATGCATAAGGCAATGAGGCCCACCTTAGCTTTCACGGTCAGCCCTAAAGTAAGAGTACTTCCCAGAGAGGACACATCCTGTGCGCCGTGAGACAGTCCCCTGCCTACACCCTCCGTTGTTTTCCTCAAACCTATTTTAGATGGTGAAGATGGTGGAATTAGGTGTCCTAGTTGGTCTAAAATATTATTATGACTTATGGGTAAGTATTAAGGTGTGTTATGAGTGTTTTAGATGACTTTTAAGTGCCCAAAAATGATGAATTATGCCCAAAGCCGAAACTGTAAATGACTGTTGTGAAGTGTGTTGCACACTACGGAATTGAAGACTAACACCACATCTAAAGCATGAATTGAAAGCTGGAAATAGAGACCATTTACATCACCATTTGATAACCCATAGCATGTGCAAGATATGTAAGAAAATGTTATGAAATGGGCAAGAACAACTTGCCAAATGGAACAACACTTGAGATTTTAACCATTCAAACACATAATCTATTCCATGTGAGTTAGCATGATTAAGATAAAATACTTGCCGAAAATAAAAGCTAACTCCTACACCACTTACATATAAAAAGCAAATGAAAGCTTGAGAGTTATGTGTGCCCAAGAAATAAAAGATTGCTTCAAGACATATTGTTTAACCATGTAATCTACTCCATTTGAGATACCATGCTAGAGTGAAATATTTGCAACAATAAAACTAAAGCATGTAAATGGAAGTATGCCTTAAGGGATT
>ML815643.1:93073-103787 GCA_009831015.1 Picea engelmannii
GGGGGGGGCACAAATCCCCCTAGGGGCATGTGGAAATGGGTGAGTGGACAAGTGAGGGGGTGTATAAAAGTTGTAAGGTGGGTTGGGTAGGCTAAGGATGACCCCTCTTTCTATTTTCCATCATTACATAACCCCATTAACGAATATTTACAAAATTTACATTTTTGACTTAGAAATAAAAATTGTTGTTTCGACTGACTCAGACTCCGGGTGGACAAATGACTAGCAAAACTTGTCCGACTGAGCTCAAACTTGGTCCAAGGGTGTAGGGGGTGCCTTTCCATTTTATTTGAGCAAAAACACCCCTATCAAAAGCCCAAGGACCTAGTTTTTACAATAATTGCTCAAAAACAATTAATTAATTAAATATTTAAAATCCCAACCTTAGGAAAATTAATTAAATTTAATTAATTAAAAAAAACCTATCTAGACTCGACGAAATTCCGCGAAACTTTCTACAATGTCTAACATGGTCATTTACATCATTCCTAAACAATAGGTACCAGAGGATGAGACCATTAGAATGCCGTTCACCACTTTGGAGGAATTATTGCAAGTGTGAGGGAAAAAGCAACGACGCCAAAGATGTTGCCGTCCTAATACACACTTGCAAATGTGAGAAAAGTCCAACTCACTTAGTGTGTCCTTGGAGGCAAAATTCCTAGGTTCACAGTCCACACTGTCACCTTGACTGGAACCTCTTCCTTCTAGGCTTATTCCTAGGGAAGCCAAGGGGGGTAGACACTAGTTACTAGATGTGATTTAACTTTGAAGTTCTAGGAGTTGGTTTTAATTTGTTAAAGGTTAAGGGGAAAACTAACCTATGATGCTTGTTATCCCCACTTTTAGGGATAATTAGGAGATCATGTCTCGAGGCCCACAGGTCCTGGACATGGAGTATCGAGAGAAAGATTGACCTGAACATGGCCTTGGAGGGCCCACCTTTTCTTCTTCAATTGTCTTTTCCTTGTCAGCAGCAGTAGCATCCATCACCATCGACTTGGTCCTGTATAAGAAGAGGTTCTTGCTCCATGAGGTAATTGGTCCAGGTATCATGGTATGTGTTAATTTTTATTATTGAAACCTTTGAATATATGCATATGATTCCTTTTATCTCTAAAAACTGCTTGGATCTTAAATTTTCCCACGTGACCATGTTTGGGGGGATTGACGGGGTGCCCTAGCAAGCCTGTGTCTGTAGGTTTTTGGTTTTCCACTGGGGGGATTTTTGAAAAGCCATCATTCGCTCCGATCATACTACCACTTTTACATCTTGTTTCCCGCTCATCTATCCCATTTCCCTTGTCTGAGCATTGGGTTGACCTATTTTCAGGACTGCACCTTACCTCGTGGGAAGAAGGGGCTAAAGGCCCAGAAGGTAAAAGCAAGTTGGTAAAAGATAAAAGCCTAAAACTCAAGATGCTTCTTCCAGGGATCCCCGAGAAATAAATAAAAATCTTCTCAACAAGAAATAAGAGGGACCCGAAAAAATAATAAAACAAGACCTAATCAGAGGATAGGGGGTCTCATCACGAGCCAGTCTATTAAGTTCATGGGTATCTAGCAGTATGACATTGCCACCAGCTGGTTACCACGTCAAGGAAATAACTCTTGGTTGCATGGCCAAGGGAAAGGGGTCCTCATCACGAGCCAACCTTCTCATTTCTGCAAAAGTACTTGTGAGTATCGCTGTCAACTCTGGTCACCATGCCAAGTTAGTGTCCCCTGATTAGCTCTTGAACAAAAAAGCAAATAAAAGAATAAAAAGAATGCAAAGAATAAAGGCAAGAATGGGTTTGGAAAAAATTCATCCATGACAAGGACAACTCGCCTTCTACAAAGGCACCCACAGGTAACACGTTGCATCCTTGGCCCTTACTGCACCTTCATGCTTGGACCTGGGAACTTTCCTTCTTCTATGGACACTAGCCCAATAGGAAGCCTTGTCCTTTTCCCCAGACTTGTATTGCAGGTTTGTGTAACGTCATTGAGCTATTGATTGATGTATTAGGGATTTTATGCATGTGTTTAATAATATTAATGATGAAATGTGATTGACATTTCTATGATCCCTGTGATTGATGATCCCATGGAGGGCGTAGCCTTTGATGTGTAGGACCATACCCGATGGACAGGTACCATTTGGACCGGTACACAGGGTGAGATGATCAGTTCGGACCTCCATGGGGATGAAGAGCCCATCAGATGGATGCTGGGACCCCACCATGGGGCATAGACGAGATAGAGATGGATCAGTGTCTTTCACCAGAGAATAAGAGGACGTTCCACCAGAGGCACCCCGATAGAGCTTGACCTAGGGGGATTTTCCCTTTTTCAGTGGAACGTTGGCCCTAGAAGGCCTATGGCATCACCCATCACAGTCACGATGTCATCCAATAGTATGGACGTTTTGGGAGGTAGACTGGGCAGTGTTGGCACGTGTGGCAGGTTGGAGAAGCCCAAGAAGGGCTAACGTTTTGCTCCAGGATGCCCCATTTTCCCAAGAAGGGGCTAACACCTCCCTTAGAGGGGCTTCTTATCTCTTTATAGCTCAATTAGGGTTTTAATTTGATAATTTAATGTAAAACAATATGATTTTGACAATTTGGCCTTGTCGGCCTTTTACTTGACCTAAAATGTAAAATTAGGTCAAGGTTTTGTATAAATGAGAGATTTTCACTCTCATTTTTTCATCATCTTTCACTCACGACTTGGTGAGGTCTGAAATTTGCACCCTATTCTAGGGTTTTGGCTGATCTAGTGAGGCACACTTATTGAAGGAAGACAATTTTTGGCATTTTATGGTGTTTCTCTTGAAGGAAGGTGTTACAACTAGGGTTTGCATGGTTATTTCTTGATGAATTGTAAGTATTTTTCTGCAAAACTTCTTGAATGAATGGTTGTAGTCTAATTTCTTGCATATGTTTATTTATTTTGCTGAATTAAAACCCTAGGTGACAAGAAAATATGTAGGTCCTTGTCTCATGTCCCCTGATAGAGAAACTTTCAGCCATTGAAGGAGAGGAAGAGAGCCTAGCTATAGCTACACTCCTTGTTTCTCTTTCCCCTGTGCTAGTCGTACCATTTAGAATCCAAGAGGAAGAAGTCGTCCCAGGCCTAGGTTATCTACACTTAGGGATGTTTTTCTTTTAGGGTTTAATGAAAGAGCCTTGCTGTAGCAACACTCTCCCTCATTAAGCCTTCTTGTCTTGATTTTGTGCTTCATCTGAGCTAGCCGTCTTGCCGGGAAAGAGGAGAGAGCATGAGGCCTTGCTTTAGCAACACCAGAGTGAGCCTCTCTCCCCTAGGGTTTTGATTTTGAGGCCTGGCTTTAGCAACACTTCAAAACTTTTCCCTCTAGTCCTTGAATCTTGCCTCCTTCAACCTGTGCATCCTTCACTTATGACTCCATTAAACCCTAAGGCACTGATCTAAGACCTCAAACGTTGAAGTAGAACTTGATCTAAACTCTCTCAAAACTTTTGAATTGAAACCCTAACTAAACTAACCCTAGCTCTAGCTAACCCTACTAACCCTAGGTTGCTGACGCCATTATTGGATATTTCATCTTCATTGCAACAACGTTTCATCTTATGAACAATTGAATGGTAGTTAGAGGCATTAATTAAGTCAAATCTTGGTTTATTACATTGAATTCCATATCGTTTAAGTATTTATTGGTGAAGTGACATTATTTTATTGCTATTTTGTAAACATTGACTTCGTCAACATTTACCTACAAATTGCTTATATTGAATATCAGATAGTCTTTGATATATATGAAGTACTAACCAAACCCTGCATATATCAGTCTATTGTTGCTTTGTTCTCGGGTAGGGATTCTATTTGGTTATGTTTTCTGGCTACATGTCAGACTATTTGTTTTGGTAGTAATTTGTGAAGGGGGAAACTTGTCATTGTCTGATTATCCTTTAGCCTCTTCAAAACCCCAGGTCACCGGGGACGTCTCCCCTGGGCCTCACCTCCCTAAAGAGAAAGAAGATTCCCATCATGGTGACATTGGGTGGGATAGGTTCCTGTTATGCCAGTTTGGCCCTCTATCTTCTAGCCTTTACTCCTAGCTACAAACTTCGCGATAACAATGCTAAGACAACAAATGCAAAGTGCAATATTTTCAATGAGAAGCAAACCCTTTCCCAAGTCAACTAAGACTAATGCCCAAAGGTTGGGCAAGGGGTCAATTAAGTTTGAGGGAGTTCAATTACAATAAGTATTACAAGTAATATGAAGTTACAATTATCCACAAACAAGATAAAAGTCCTCACAATAATAAATAAGAAATGGTACAACAATTAAACAAAAGATACACAAGATACAAATAGACAAGATTAACAAGTGCCAAAGTGTGAGAGTTAAGAGATATTCAACATTAAGATCAATCACATAAGTCCAAGCATGCCCCAATAACACTTACTCTATTGGACTACTTTTCAATGGCAACCACTAAAGCACTCAAGACTCAACAAGATGATGCCTCCAAATGGGATGCACAACTTCTTCTTGAATAACACCACAAAGAGCATAAGTTGAGAGATATAAAACACTTGAAAAATAAATGCTCAACCAAACTCAGGAGATCTAACACTTAGATAATCAAACCACAAGATTGCATAATAGATTGAAATATGTATGTGTGCCTGCAAAATAGATTTCTAAACAACCATCATAAGATATACCCAAGTAAATATTGCCTAGAAGACCAAGCGGTTAAGAGTTGTTTAAAGATTTGATAAATTTTACTTGCCTCCTAACTAAGTGTCAAACCTTACTCTTCCTCCTCCTATTGCCAATTAACTACCGGATGCTCAAGATAGTAAGGCAATGAGGCCCACCCTAGCTTTCACGGTCAGCCCTAAAGTAAGAGTACTTCCCGGAGATGACACATCTTGTGCGCCGTGAGACAGTCCCCTGCCTACACCCTCCGTTGTTTTCCTCAAACCCGTTTTAGATGGTGAAGATGGTGGAATTAGGTGTCCTAGTTGGTCTAAAATATTATTATGAATTATGGGTAAGTCTTAAGGTGTGTTATGAGTGTTTTCGATGAGTTTTAAGTGCCCAAAAATGATGAATTATGCCCAAAACCGAAACTGTAAATGACTATTGTGAAGTGTGTTGCAGACTACGAAATTGAAGACTAAAGCCACATCTAAAGCATGAATTGAAAGCTGGAAATAGAGACCATTTACATCACCATTTGATAACCCATAACATGTGCAAGATATGTAAGAAAATGTTATGAAAGGGGCAAGAACAACTTGCCAAATGGAACAACACTTGAAATTTTAACCATTCAAACACATAAGCAATTCCATGTGAGTTAGCATGATTAAGATAAAATACTTGCTGAAAATGAAAGCTAACTCCTACACCACTTACATATCAAAGCTAAATTAAAGCTTGAGAGTTATGTGTGCTCCAGAAATAAAAGATTGTTTCAAGACATATTATTTAACCATGTAATCTACTCCATTTGAGATACCATGTTAGAGTGAAATATTTGCAAGAATAAAACTAAAGCATGTAAATGGAAGTATGCCTTAAGGGCTTAAACTAAGATGATATAACATGTGATGATTACTCTAGAGCATATTAGTTCATTTAAACCATATAAACTTCAACACATTATTAACATTCTAGCCATACGATTTTGGAGGTTACTCTCCCAAGGTGTAAGCAATTTAGTTAAGCAAAACTTGGAAATAAATAGCAATAAACCACTCACAATGGCACAAGGTGGAGGCAAGCCTACCAATGTTGAACCAAAGAGGGTTGTAAAGGAAATTACCAACAATTATTATTGAGCAATCCTAGCCACACAACCTTGTCTTAATGACAATTGGGGCAAGAAATAAAAAATGCTCAAAAAATTCTAACTTCTAGCCCAACAATTTTGGGGGGTTGGCCGAGTCAATCACTCTCCTAAGGTGTAGGCAATGAAATAATTTACAATAAAGAAATACAAGGCTGAAACTATACAATAGAATACAAGCCTCAAGGGAACTTCCCGGGGGCTTGCTACAATGATAGAAATGAATGAGGAAGAAGAGAGAGTTGTTACCCAACTAATGGAGGCTCTTTGGGAGTGTTGTGAGAGTGGATTTGGGTAGCATATCCCCTTGTTTCTGGTAAGAATTTGCAAAAACCAGCAAGCAAATGCTTGCTGAAAATGTTGCACAACACAACAAAGTTAAGAAAAATTTCTGATTTTTACGCAGAAAATTTTCACACAAAAAATCTCTAATTAAAGTTTGAAAATTTTGACCTATCTAAGATGGTTAGATACAGCAATATAATGGACATGAATAGAAAAATATCAAATTATAAGAAGTAAGAAGTGTGAGAAGTTCTTGATGGAAAACCCCTTCTTGAGACTATCCCAACAACACCTTAGAGGCAGACCTGCAAAACTCAAGCAATATGTGAGGTATAACAATAGATAACATGTGAGAGTAAGCTAACACAATGAAATTGTTCACAATATCAACTATTCTATATATATAGATCAACAACAATACTATTGATGTATCCACTCAAGCAAACTACTTTGCCCAAGAATCTACTCAACACCATACACAATGAAAAAATGAACAATGTCACCTCATATGAAAGAAGAAAATGAGAATACTCTTGATTACTTCAAATCCTCCAAAATTCTTATTATTCCAAATGGGGAGCGTTGCAGGAACAAATTGCTCCAATGCTCTCAAGAGAAAAATAGGATGGATGTATGATGGCAAGAGAAAGAGAGTGGGGTGTAATTTATGTAGCATAACCTTAGCTCAAAGAATGGTGAAGAAATGAGTGAGCAAATGTTCTCTTTTATAGATCAAGAGGCAAAGTGAACTCTCTTGGATGAGAGCCATGTGTCAAAACCCAAGCAAATGAGATGATCTCAAGGAGGGGGGCGCACCAACTTAGGGTTTTGACATGGATAAGTGATGTGGAAGTGTGATGGAGTGTGTGACCAAGAGAGGGTGAGGTGGTTGGGTAGGAAGGGCTCACCTCATGTGGGAGGGGCCCACAAGTCAATTGAATGGAGTTTCCTAAGGTTTATGGTGAGGGGGGGCACAAATCCCCCTAGGGGCGTGAGGAAATGGGTGAGTGGACAAGTGAGGGGGTGTATAAAAGTTGTAATGTCGGTTGTGTAGGCTAGAGATGATCCCTCTTGATCTTTTCCATCGTTACATAACCCTATTAACTCATATTTACAAAATTTACATTTTTGACTTTGCAATAAAAATTGTTGTTTTGACTGACTCTGACTCCGGGTGGACAAATGACTAGAAAAACTTGTCTGACTGAGATGAAACTTGGTACAAGGGTGTAGGGGGTGCCTTTCCATTTTATTTGAGCACAAATACCCCTATCAAAAGCCCAATGACATAGTTTTTACAATAATTGCTCAAAAACAATTAATTAATTAAATAATTAAAATCCCAACCTTAGGAAAATTAATTAAAAAAAACCTATCTAGACTCGATGAAATTCCGCGAAACTTTATAAAATGTCTAACATGGTTATTTACATCATTCCTAAACAGTAGATACTAGAGGATGAGACCATTAGAACGTCGTTCACCACTTTGGAGGAATTATTGGAGGAATTATTTAAATCAACAAGGCTGAAAAGCCCAATTGACAACTTGAGGATAAAAAATCCTCGGTAAAATGAACTCTCCCAATGAAAACATACCAAGGTACCTGACCTAACTATGATCCATGCAGACCTATTACATTATTAACCCACGCAGGGGTACGTAAATCTCGTTTACAAACATTTGTGCTAGTGGCATAAATTGCCCGGTAGAACCAAACTGTCTTCGACATATTTTCATCTAATGATGCATATCGTCATGGCACATGGAGTTGACCCCCTATTTGAATAGGTGGTCAACATCTGGCTCCACATGGGGACGTGTGTTCGATCTTCTCACATGAGATTGAGAGCATACGAGAATCCAACATCTACAAAGAGTGCTCACCAATAACCAACATGTGCATACGTATACACATATAATGAAAAAATGCTATAAACAATATCTACATAATGAAATATCCAAAGTACTACATTATAAATACAAAATGAAACTATGATACATAAATAATTCTAAGTACGTATCAATATGATGAATGAAACAATACAAAATTGAAATACAAGGGTAAGGGTTAGAAATACGTTACAGAGGGTGTCTCTTTGAACACCAAGTTGCTCATGATGTGAAAAAGAGTTTTAGATGCTGCCCATTCCTTGGTATATTGATGGGCTCACCATACAAATGGATGAGATGAAAAGAATTAGGCCCTGTTATTTCTCTGATCAAATATGGACCCAACCACAAGCTGTCAAACTTGCCATGTTTCCTTGGTTTTTCTCTGCCTTTATCCCATAACAAAACTGTATCCCCAATCATGAAATCCCTCTGCCTAGCTGACTTGTCAAAAGATTTCTTTACCTTACTCTGATTCTTGCAACTCTGATCATAAGCCTTTCGTCTGATCTCATCTAACTCAATGACCTGATTGACCTTGTTTTGAACTGCATCCTGCTATGTGGAAAAATCTTCAACTGACCCATAAGTAGGAAGTCTAAGGTGTACTGACAACCTAGCTTCCAATCCATATACTAACTCGAAAGGATTCTTCCCAGTTTCTTCTTTCTTTGTTATTCTGTCAGCCCATAATGCATGTTTAATTTTACTATCCCAATATTTCTTATTCTCACCAACTATTTTCTTAACTATGGTCATTAATTTTTTGTTACTTGACTCTGCTTGACCATTTCCTTGGGGATAGTAATCTGAAGCATGTGATAAGATAATACCATATTTGAAACAAAATGTTGACATCTCAGCTGAACAAAAGGCCTTGGCATTATCTTTCACTATCTTTGATGGGATCCCAAATCTAGTTATAATTCTATCTTCTAGGAAATCCACCACAACCTTCTCAGTTGCTGACTTGGTAAGAATGGCTTCAACCCACTTTGTAAAGTAATATGTTGCTGTGATAACCCATGAATACCCATTACTTGAATTATCATTAAAATTTCTGATGAAGTCCAAACCCCACTGCTGAAAAGGTGCTTCAGCCACAACTGGTTACAAAGGGAGAGCTGCTAACTTTTTCTTTCTTGTGAAAAGCTGGCATGGCTCACATTTTCGAACAAACTGATGCACCTCTGAAAATATTGTGGGCCAATAATATCTTTTCTAAGGATTTTGCAGGTAGTGGTTTTAGTAGCAAAATGTCCACCACAAAATCCCCCATGGAATTCATCCATTAGTTTCTTTGACTCAACGTCATCCACACATCTAAGGATAACCCCATCAAGATTCTTCCATCCTAACCCATCTCTAGTAAGGTCATACTTAGCATATTTTATTCTTAAAGCCCTTTTCTTCTGTCTTACTAGATGTCTTGGACAAGTCAAATTCTTAAGATAAAAGATGATGTCTGTATACCACTCTACTTGCTCAAGATTCAATAAGTTAGGCGGAAACTCTTCATTATTAATCTGGCAAACCATACCTAAGGCCTTCTCATTACTTTCTGTTAACATCTTAGCCAAACCTTGGCTGTTGATCAACTTTGTAGGTCTGATTTCCAAATCATACTCTTGGATTTTAGCAATCCATCTACCCCTTTAGCCTAATCCTTCCACTTGTGATAACACATCCTTAACCGCCGGATTAGGAACATAACCTATCACTTTGGAATATCCAATGAAGACTCTGAAATGTTTGAGTGATTTCACTAAGGCATAATCCTGTTTCTCAAACATGGAATACTTAAGCTCTGAATTTTGGAAGGCCCGACTCATATAAGCAATGGGTTGTTCATAGCCTTCATCATTTTTCTGAAGAAACAGACCAACAATAGTGTCCTCAGAAGCAAAAGAGAAAATCTGAAAGTCCTTATTATAGTCTGGGCTAATAAAGATGAGAGCTTCACATATGGCAGTCTTAATACATTCAAAAGCTTGCTTACTTTCTTCATTCCATTCAAATTTAACATCCTTCTTAAGTAGTTTATATATAGGTTTCATAATTTCAGCATAGTTAGGAATGAACCTATGGAAAAAATTGGTTTGTCCTAAGAAGGATTGGAGGGCTTTATTTGATGCAGGCAAGGGTCCCTTGCTAATAGTCTCAACTCTCTCTGGGTCTAACTTGACCCCTTCTTTTGAAATTATGTGGCCGAATAGTTTTCCTTCATTCACCCCAAAGACTGACATAACAGGATTTAGAGAAATTCCAAACTCTCTACGTCTGTCCAAAACATTCCTAAGGTGGTTAATGTGGGTTTTCCCATCCTTAGAAAACACTGTCAAATCATCCTGATATATTTCAATCAATTTTCCAATTAGCTCCCTAAAGGCATAATCCATAGCTCTCTGAAAAGTAGCTCCAACATTTGATAAACCAAATGAAATTTTAAGATATTCAAATGTTCCCCATGGAGTGGTAAAAGTTGTCTTATGCCTATCTTCAGCTTTAAGTCTGGTCTGATTATAACCTAAAAAACCATCAAGCATGGAAATCATTCTTGATCCTGTTACTCTTTGAAGTAAAGTTTCCATCTTGGGAAGGGGGTAGTGGTCCTTTGTGCAAGTAATGTTCAAATTCCTGAAGTCAATACATATCCTGATCTTTTCATTCTTCTTCCTAGCAACAACCAAGTTTGAGTACCATGAA
>ML815643.1:148724-159961 GCA_009831015.1 Picea engelmannii
CCAAGGGCCTAGTTTTTACAATAATTGCTCAAAAACAATTAATTAATTAAATAATTAAAATCCCAACCTTAGGAAAATTAATTAAATTTAATTAATTAAAAAAACCTATCTAGACTCGACGAAATTCCGAGAAACTTTTTACAATGTCTAACATGATCATTTACATCATTCCTAAACAATAGATACTAGAGGATGAGACCATTATAACATCGTTCACCACTTTGTAAGAATTATTGCAAGTGTGAGGGAAAAAACAACGGTGCCAAAGATGTTGTCGTCCTAATACACACTTGAAAATGTGAGCAAAGTCCAACTCACTTAGTGTGTCCTTGGAGACACAATGCCTAGGTTCATAGTCCACACTGTCACCTTGATTGGAACCTTTTCCTTCTAGGCTTATTCCTAGGGAAGCCAAGGGGGGTAGACCCTAGTTACTAGATGTGATTTAACTTTGAAGTTCTAGGAGTTGGTTTTAATTTGTTAAAGGTTAAGGGGAAAACTAACCTATGATGCTTGTTATCCCCACTTTTAGGGATAACTATGAGATCATGTCTCAAGGCCTACAAGTCCTGGACATGGAGTATCGAGAGCATGATTGACCTGAGCATGGCCCTGTAGGGCCCACCTTTTCTTCTTCCATTGACTTTTCCTTGTCAGCAGCAGTAGCATCCATCACCATCGACTTGGTCCTGTATCAGAAGAGGTTCTTGCTTCATGAGGTAATTAGTCCAGGTATCATGGTATGTGTCACTTTTGATCATTGAAACCTTTGAATATATGCATATGATTCCTTTTATCTCTAAAAATTGCTTGTATCTTAAATTTGCCCACTTGACCATGTTTGGGGGGATTGACGGGGTGCCCTAGCAAGCCTGTCTCTATAGGTTTTTGGTTTGACACTGGGGGGATTTCTTAAAAGCCATCGTCCGCTCCCATCATACTACCACTTTTACATCTTGTTTCTCGCTCATCTATACCATTCCCCTTGTCCGAGCATTGGGTTGACCTATTTTCAGGACCGCACCTTACCTCGTGGGAAGAAGGGGCTAAAGGCCCAAAAGGTAAAAGCAAGCGGGTAAAATATAAAATCCTAAACCTCGAGATGCTTTGCCTAGGGATCCCCGAGAAAGCAATAAAAATCTTCTCAACAAGAAATAAGAGGGACTCAAAAAAATAATAAAACAAGACCTAATCAGAGGATAGGGGGTCTCATCACGAGCCAGTCTATTAGTTTCATCAGAATCTAGCAGTATGACATTGCCACTAGCTGGTTATCATGCCAGGGTAGTAACTCTTGGTTGCATGGCCAAGGGAAATGGGGTCTCATCACGAGCCAACCTTCTCATTTCTGTGAAAGTACTTGTGGGTATCGCTGTCAGCTCTGGTCACAACGCCAAGGCAGTGTCCCCTGCTTAGCTCTTGAACAAAAAAGAAAATAAAAGAATAAAAAGAATGCAAAGAATAAAGGCAAGAATGGGTTTGGAAAAAATTCATCCATGACAGGGACAACTCACCTTCTACAAAGGCACCCACAGGTAACACTTTGCATCCTTGGCCCTTACTGCACCCACATGCTTGGACATCCCCTGACCACATCATCCACTTACATGGATTGGATGAGGTCTCTCTGGGAACTTTCCTTCTTCTGTGGACACTAGACCAATAGGAAGCCTTGTCCTTTTCCCCAGACTTATATTGCAAGTTTGTGTAACGTCTTTGAGATATTGATTGATGTATTAGGGATTTTATGCATGTGTTTAATAATATTAATGATGAAATGTGATTGACATTGCTATGATCCCTGTGACTGATGAGCCCATGGAGGGCGTAGCCTTTGATGTGCAGGACCATACCCGACGGACAGGTACCATTTGGGTGTACACATGGGGAGATGATTAGTTCGGACCTCCATGGGGTTGAAGAGCCCATCAGATGGATGTTGGGACCCCACCATGGGGCATAGACGAGATAGAGATGGATCAGTGTCTTGCACCAGAGAATAAGAGGACGTTCCACTAGAGTCACCCCGACAGAGCTTGACCTAGGGAGATTTTCCCTTTTTCAGTGGAACGTTGGGCCTGGAAGGCCTAGGACGTCACCCATCATAGTCATGATGTCATCCAACAGTATGGACGTTTTGGGAGGTAGACTGGGCAGTGTTGGCACATGTGGCAGGTTGGAGAAGCCCAAGAAGGGCTAACGTTTTGCTCCGGGATGCCCCATTTGCCCAAGAAGGGGCTTCTTATCTCTTTATAACTCAATTAGGGTTTTAATTTGACAATTTAGTTTAAAACAATATGATTTTGACAATTTGGCCTTGTCGGCCTTTTACCTAACCTAAAATGTAAAATTAGGTCAAGGTTTTGTATAAATGAGAGATTTTCACTTTCATTTTTTCATCATCTTTCACTCACGACTTGGTGAGGTCTGAAATTTGTGCCCTATTCTAGGGTTTTGGCTGATCTAGTGAGGTGCACTTGTTGAAGGAAGACAATTTTTGGCATTTTATGGTGTTTCTCTTGAAGGAAGGTGTTATAACTAGGGTTTGCATGGTTATTTCTTGATGAATTGTAAGTATTTTTTTGCAAAACTTCTTGAATGAATGGTTGTAGTATAATTTCTTGCATATGTTTATTTATTTTACTGAATCAAAACCCTAGGTGACAAGCACACATGTAGGTCCTTGTCTCATGTCCCCTGATAGAGAAACTTTCAGCCATTGAAGGAGAGGAAGAGAGCCTAGCTGTAGCTACACTCCTTGTTTCTCTTTCCCCTATGCTAGTCATACCATTTAGAATCCAAGAGGAAGAAGACGTCCCAGGACTAGGTTATCTACACTTAGGGCTGTTTTTCTTTTAGGGTTTAATGAAAGAGCCTTGTTGTAGCAACACTCTCCCTCATTAAGCCTTCTTGTCTTGATTTTGTGCTTCATCTGAGCTAGCCGTCTTGTCGAGAAGGAGGAGAGAGCACGAGGCCTTGCTTTAGCAACACCCTCTCTCTCCTAGGGTTTTGATTTTGAGGCCTGGCTTTGGCAACACTTCAAAAATTTTCCCTCTAGTCCTTGAATCTTGCCTCCTTCAACCTATGCGTCCTTCACTTATGATTCCATTAAACCCCAAGGCACTAATCTAAGACCTCAAACGTTGAAGTAGAACTTGATCTAAACTCTCTCAAAACTTTTGAATTGAAACCCTAACTACACTAACCCTAGCTCTAGCTAACCCTACTAACCCTAAATTGCTGACGCCATTATTGGATATTTCATCTTCATTGCAACAACGTTTCATCTTATGAGCAATTGAATGGTAGTTAGAGGCATTAATTAAGTCAAATCTTGGTTTATTACATTGAATTCCATATCGTTCTAGTATTTATTGGTGAAGTGACATTATTTTATTGCTATTTTGTAAACATTGACTTCGTCAACATTTACCTACAAATTGCTTATATTGAATATCAGATAGTCTTTGATATATATGAAGTACTAACTAAACCCTGCATATATCAGTCTATTGTTGCTTTGTTCTCGGGCAGGGATTCTATTTGGTTATCTTTTTTGGCTACATGCCAGACTCTCTGTTTTGGTAGTAATTTGTGAAGGGGGAAACTTGTCATTGTCTGATTATCCTTTAGCCTCTTCAAAACCCCAGGTCATCGGGGATGGCTCCCCTAGGCCTCACCTCCCTAAAGAGAAAGAACCTTCCCATCGTGGTGACATTGGGTGGGATAGGTTCCTGTTACACCAGTTTGGCCCTCTATCTTCTAGCCTTTACTCCTAGCTACAAACTGCGCGATAACAATGCTAAGGCAACAAATGCAAAGTGCAATATTTTCAATGAGAAGCAAACCCTTTCCTAAGTCAACTAAGTCTAGTGCCTAAAGGTTGGGCAAGGGGTCAACTAAGTTTGAGGGAGTTCAATTACAATAAGAATTACAAGTAAAATGAAGTTACAATTATCCACAACCAAGATACAAGTCCTCACAATAATAAATAAGAAATGTTACAACAATTATACAAAAGATACACAAGATACAAATAGACAAGATTAACAAGTTCCAAAGTGTGAGAGTTAAGAGATATTCAACATTAAGATCAATCACATAAGGCCAAGCATGCCCCAATAACACTTACTCTATTGGACTGCTTTTCAATGGCAACCACTAAAGCACTCAAGACTCAACAAGATGATGCCTCCAAATGGGATGCACAACTTCTTCTTGAATCACACCATAAAGAGCATAAGTTGAGAGATATAAAACACTTGAAAAATAAATGCTCAACCAAACTCAAGAGATCTAACACTTAGATAATCAAACCACAAGATTGCATAACAGATTGAAATATGTATGTGTGCTTGCAAAACAGATTTCTAAACAACCATCATAAGATATACCCAAGTAAAGATTGTTTAGAAGACTAAGTGGTTAAGAGTTGTTTAAAGATTTGATAAATTTTACTTGCCGTCCTAACTAAGTGTCAAACCTTACTCGTCCTCCTATTGCCAAATAACTATCGGATGCTCAATATAGTAAAGCAACGAGGCCCACGCTAGCTTTCATGGTCAGCCCTAAAGTAAGAGTACTTCCCGGAGAGGACACATCCTGTGCGTCGTTAGACAGTCCCCTGTCTACACCCTCTGTTGTTTTCCTCAAACCCGTTTTAGATGGTGAAGATGGTGGAATTAGGTGTCCTAGTTGGTCTAAAATATTATTATGACTTATGGGTAAGTCTTAAGGTGTGTTATGAGTGTTTTAGATGAGTTTTAGGTGCCCAAAAATGATGAATTATGCCCAAAACCGAAACTGTAAATGACTATTGTGAAGTGTGTTGCAGACTACGAAATTGAAGACTAACACCACATCTAAAGCATGAATTGAAAGCTAGAAATAGAGACCATTTATATCACCATTTGATAATCCATAACATGTGCAAGATATGTAAAAAAATGTTATGAAAGGGGCAAGAACAATTTGCCAAATGGAATAACACTTGAGATTTTAACCATTTAAACACATAAGCCATTCCATGTGAGTTAGCATGATTAAGATAAAATACTTGCTGAATATGAAAGCTAACTCCTACACCACTTACATATCAAAGCTAAATTAAAGATTGAGAGTTATGTGTGCCCAAGAAATAAAAGATTGCTTCAAGACATATTATTTAACCATGTAATCTACTCCATTTGAGATACCATGCTAGAGTGAAATATTTGCAAGAATAAAACTAAAGCATGTAAATGGAAGTATGCCTTAAGGTCTTAAACTAAGATGATATAACATGTGATGATTACTCTAGATCATATTAGTTCATTTAAACCATATAAACATCAACACATTATTAACATCCTAGCCATACGATTTTGGAGGTTACTCTCCCAAGGTGTAAGCAATTTAGTTAAGCAAAACTTGGAAATAAATAGCAATAAACCACTCACAATGGAACAAGGTGGAGGCAAGCCTACCAATGTTGTGCCAAAGAGGGTTGTAAAGGAAATTACCAATAATTATTATTAAGCAATCCTAGCCACACAACCTTGTCTTAATGACAAGTGGGGCAAGAAATAAAAAATGCTCAAAAAATTCTATCTTCTAGCCCAACGATTTTGGGGGGTTGGCCGAGCCAATAACTCTCCTAAGGTGTAGGCAATGAAATAACTTACAGTAAAGAAATACAAGGCTGGAACTATACAATAGAATGCAAGCCTCAAGGGAACTTCCCGGGGGCTTGCTACAATGCTAGAAATGAATGAGGAAGAAGAGAGAGTTGTTACCCAACTAATAGAGGCTCTTTGGGAGTGTTGTGAGAGTGGATTTGGGCAGTATATCCCCTTGTTTCTGGTAAGAACCTGCAAAAACCAACAAGCAAATGCTTGCTGGAAATCCTGCACAACACAACAAAGTTAAGAAAAATTTCTTGTTTTTACGCAAAAAATTTTCACACAAAAAATCTCCAACTAAAGTTTGAAATTTTTGACCTATTTAAGATGGTTAGCTACAACAATATAATGGACATGAACATAAAAATATCAAATTATAAGAAGTAAGAAGTGTGAGAAGATCTTGATGGAAAACCCCTTCTTGAGACTATCCCAACAACACCTTAGAGGCAAACCTGCAAAACTCAAGCAATATGTGAGATATAGCAATAGATAACATGTGAGAGTAAGCTAACACAATGAAATTGTTCACAAAATCAACTACTCTACATATATAGATCAACAACAATACTATTGATGTATCCACTCAAGCAAACTAGTTTGCCCAAGAATCTACTCAACACCATACACAATGCAAAAATGAACAATGTCACCTCATATGAAAGAAGAAAATGAGAATACTCTTGATTACTTCAAATCCTCCAAAGCTTCTTATTAATCCAAATGGGAGAGCGTTGCAACAATAAATTGCTCCAATGCTCTCAAGAGAAAAATGGGATGGATGTATGATGGCAAGAGAAGGAGAGTGGGGCGAAATTTCTGTACCATAAACTTAGCTCAAAGAATGGTGAAGAAATGAGTGAATGAAGGCTCTCTTTTATAGCTCAAAAGGCAAAGTGAACCCTCTTGGATGAGAGCCATGTGTCAAAACCCAAGCAAATGAGATGATCTCAAGGAGGGGGGCGCACCAACTTATGGTTTTGGCATGGATAAGTGATGTGGAAGGGTGAGAGGGAGTGTGTGACCAAGAGAGGGTGAGGTGTTAGGCTAGGAAGGGTGCACCTCATGTGGTATGCGCCCACAAGTCAATTGAATGGTGTTTCCTAATGTTTATGGTGAGGGGGGGTGCAAATCCTCCTAGGGGCGTGAGGAAATGGGTGAGTGGACAAGTGAGGGGGTGTAGAAAAGTTGTAAGGTGGGTTGTGTAGGCTAGGGATGACCTCTCTTGATCTTTTCCATCATTACATAACCCCATTAACTCATATTTACAAAATTTATATTTTTGACTTGGCAATAAAAATTGTTGTTTTGACTGACTCTGACTCCGGGTGGACAAATGACTAGCAAAACTTGTCCGACTGAGCTGAAACTTGGTCCAAGGGTGTAGGGGGTGCCTTTCCATTTTATTTTAACACAAATACCCCTATCAAAAGCCCAAGGACCTAGTTTTTACAATAATTTCTAAAAAACAATTAATTAATTAATTAAATAATTAAAATCCCAACCTTAGGAAAATTAATTAAATTTAATTAATTAAAAAAAATCTATCTATTCTCGACGAAATTCTGCGAAACTTTCTACAATGTCTAACATGGTTATTTTCATCATTCCTAAACAATAGCTACCAGAGGATGAGACCATTAGAACGTTGTTCACCACTTTGGAGGAATTATTGCAAGTGTGAGGGAAAAACTCAAGGGAAATCAACCAGGTTGAAAAGCCCAATTGACAACCTGAGAATAAAAAACCCTCGGTAAAAGGAACTCTCCCAATGAAAACATCCCAAGGTACCTGACCTAACTATGCTCCATGTAGACCTATTACATTATTAACCCACACAGGGGTGCGGAAATTCCGTTTACAAAAATTTGTGCTGGTGGCATAAATTGCCCAGTAGAACCAAACTGTCTTCGACATATTTTCATCTCATGATGCATATCTTCATGGCACATGGAGTTGACCCCCTATTTGAATAGGCGGTCAACATCTGGCTCCACATGGGGACGTGTGTTCGATCTTCTCACATGAGATTGAGAGCATACGAGAATCCAACATCTACAAAGAGTGCTCACCAATAACCAACATGAGCATACATATACACATACAATGAAAAAATGCTATAAACAATATCTACATAATGAAATATCCAAAGTACAACATTATAACTACAAAATGAAACTATGATACATAAATAATTCTAAGTACGTATCAATATGATGAATGAAACCATACAAAATTGAAATACAAGGGTAAGGGTTAGAGATACGTTAGAGAGGGTGTCTCTTTGGACACCAAGTTGCTCATCATCTAAAAAAGAGTTTGAGATGCTGCCCATTCCTTGGAATATTGATGGGCTCACCATACAAATGGATGAGATGAAAAGAATTAGGGCCTGTTATTTCTCTGATCAAATATGGACCCAACCACAAGCTGTCAAACTTGCCATGTTTCCCTGGTTTTTCTCTGCCTTTATCCCATAACAAAACTGTATCCCCAATCATGAAATCCCTCTGCCTAGCTGACTTGTCAAAAGATTTCTTTACCTTACTCCGATTCTTGCAATTCTGATCATAAGCCTTTCGTCTGATCTCATCTAACTCAATGACCTGATTGACCCTGTTTTGAACTGCATCCTGCTCTGTGGAAAAATCTTCAACTGACCCATAAGTAGGAAGTATAAGGTGTACTGGCAACCTAGCTTCCAATCCATATACTAACTCGAAAGGACTCTTCCCATTTGCTGCTTTCTTTCTTATTCTGTCAGCGCATAATGCATGTTTAATTTTACTATCCCAAGATTTCTTATTCTTACCAACTATTTTCTTAACTATGGTCATTAAGTTTTTGTTACTTGACTCTGCTTGACCATTTCCTTGGGGATAGTAATCTGAAGCATGAGATAAGATAATACCATATTTGAAACAAAAAGTTGACATCTCAGCTGAACAAAAGGCCTTGGCATTATCTTTCACTATCCTTGATGGGATCCCAAATGTAGTTATAATTCTGTCTTCTAGAAAATCCACCACAACCTTCTCAGTTGCTGACTTGGTAGGAATGGCTTCAACCCACTTTGTAAAGTAATATGTTGCTGTGATAACCCATGAATACCCATTACTTGAATTATCATTAAAATTTCTGATGAAGTCCAAACCCCACTGCTGAAAAGGTGCTTCAACCACAACTGGTTGCAAAGGTAGAGCTGCTAACTTTTTCTTTCCTGTGAAAAGATGACATGGCTCACATTTCCGAACAAACTGATGCACATCTGAAAATATTGTGGGCCAATAATATCCTTCTCTAAGGATTTTGGGGGTAGTTGTTTTAGAAACAAAATGTCCACAACAAAATCCCCCATGGAATTCATCCATTAGTTTCTTTGACTCAACGCCATCCACACATCTAAGGATAACCCCATCAAGATTCTTCCATCCTCACCCATCTCTAGTAAGAACATAATTAGCATATTTTAACCTTAAAGACCTTTTCTTGTGTCCTACTAGATGGCTTGGACAAGTCAGATTCTTAAGATAAAAGATCGTGTCTATATACCACTCTACTTTCTCAAGATTCAATAAGTTAGGCGGAAATTCTTCATTATTAATCTAGCAAACCATACCTAAGGCCTTCTCATTACTTTCTGTTAACATCTTAGCCAAACCTTGGCCCTTGATCAACTTTGTAGGTCTGATTTCCAAATCATACTCTTGGATTTTAGCAATCCATATACCCCTTGAGCCTAATCCTTCCACTTGTGATAACACATCCTTAACCACCGGATTAGGAACATAACCAATCACTTTGGAATATCCAATGAAGACCCTGAAATGTTTGAGTGATTTCACTAAGGCATAGGCCTGTTTCTCAAACATGGGATACTTAAGCTCTGAATTTTGGAAGGCCTGACTCATATAAGCAATGGGTTGTTCATGGCCTTGATCATTTTTCTGAAAAAACACACCAACAATAGTGTCTTCATAAGAAAAAGAGAAAATCTAAAAGTCCTTATTATAGTATGGGCTAATAAGGATGAGAGCTTCACATATGGCAGTCTTAATACATTCAAAATATCGCTTACTTTGTTCATTCCATTCAAATTTAACATCCTTCTTAAGTAGTTTATATATAGGTTTCATAATCTCAGCATAGTTAGGAATGAACCTATGGAAAAAAATTGGTTTGTCCTAAGAAGGATTGGAGGGATTTATTTGATGCAGGCAAGGGTACCTTGCTAATAGCCTCAACTCTCTCTGGGTCTAACTTGACCCCTTCTTTTGAAATTATGTGGCCCAATAGTTTTCCTTCAGTCACCCCAAAGACCGACTTAGTAGGATTTAGAGAAATTCCAAACTCTCTACGTCTGTCCAAAACTTGCCTAAGGTGGTTAATGTGAGTTTTACCATCCTTAGAAAACACTGTCAAATCATCCTGATATATTGCAATCAATTTTCTAATTAGCTCCCTAAAGGCATAATCCATAGCTCTCTGAAAAGTAGCTCCAACATTTGATAAACCAAATGGCATTTTAAGATATTCAAAGGTTCCCCATGGAGTGGTAAAAGTTGTCTTATGCCTATCTTCAACTTTAAGTCTGATCTGATTATAACCTGAAAAACCATCAAGCATGGACATGATTCTTGATCTTGTTACTCTTTGAATTAAAGTTTCCATCTTGGGAAGGGGGTAGTGGTCCTTTGTGCAAGTAATGTTCAAATTCCTGAAGTCAATACATATCCTGATCTTTGCATTCTTCTTCCTAGCAACAACCAAGTTTGAGCACCATGAAGAATGTCTAGTTTGGGCAATGATTCCTACCTATAACATTTTCTGTAACTCCTGTTGGACCAAAGGAGCTAACTTGGGGTTCATTTGCCTCAATTTCTGTCTAAAGGGCTTGGTTTCTTCCTTAAGAGGAATCACATGCTGAATCACATCCTCCCTATAGACCTTGAGCTCATCATAACTGAAATCCAAGACATCCCTATATTCTTTCAATAACTTAACAATTTCATTCCTTTCTTCTATAGGGGTAGTCTAGCCTATCTTTATCATCCTAGGCTCTTCATTAGTTCCAATGTTAACTTCTAGGTGATCACATAATTTTTTTTTTGAGTCTTCTTTTTGCTTGTGACCATCTAGTGTATCAAAGTCCCTTTCTAAGGAAACAACTTGCTTAGGGGGTACTTTCACCCTATCATCATTTCCGATATAATTACAACCCTCCTCTCTTATGTTGATGCCAAATTCTGAAAACTCTTGCATATGAGTCAAAAACTTGATAACCTGTTTGTCATCATCAAAAACCTACCAATGGTTCATGTTATCAGGAATTGAGGGTCTAAAAATCACTTCCATTGAAATATTTTCATCAATCAAACTATCTGGAAGCTGAAGTGTGGAAGCTGCTACTGCAAGTTCATCTGCCTTTGAATTCTGTTCTCTAGGAATAACAATCAGGTTTAAAGTATCTAGATCATTAATCAAGTCCCAAATTGCATTCCTATAACCCTTCAATCCCTCAGATTTGCAAGCCAATTTATTCTTTAATTTTTGTATGACCAAATTTGAATCCCCTTT
>ML815643.1:182224-193809 GCA_009831015.1 Picea engelmannii
CTCTTTCGTTAAGTTTCCCAATGGTCAATTAATGCATGCTAATTAAACTCAACCATAAGTCATTTCGAAAAATCCTGACGGATCACCTCCCTTCATCATCTACTATTCATATTGATACCCCCAAGACAACAGGGGAAATAAAATCCACAGAGTTGGGTAATCCCATCACTTCCTTGACCCCTTTACAGTCTACTTTTGGGTTCCCTCAGGTAGGAGTCATATATGCTAGTGACCTCGACCCTATCTGCAAAGAAGAAATACCTCCCTCTGATTACTTTTTTAGTAAAAAGAGGAAGGCTGTATTAAATAAGGAGATGTATATGAGAGAAGGTGGTATGGTAAAGAAACACAGGGTGCTGGTGGATGGGAAAAACTTAGAAGAGGGATATTTTGCTACAGAGGTGGTGGGCTCCATGGTAGCGCTGGCAAAACCAAATCTATTCACTGTTGGCAATATGAGAGCAAGGTTGGAACAGAGTAACCACAACATAACCCAGTTGCAAAATCAACTAAAAGATACCGAGAAAAATATCAAAGCAGAAATAAATAAATGTCTAGAGCAGGCCAGAGCTGCTGACAAGAAAGAAATTCAATCGCTTAAGTCAAGTCTAGATGAGATGAACGAGAAGATGCAGACTATCCAAATACAGGTTATTCGGTAAGAAGAGTTGGTAAGACAAATACAGGATAAATTGAGTTCAATAAAAGGCCAGGTTATATATTTGAAAGTTTTTCAGGACCAATCATTGGAAATACATGCAAAGGTAGAAGACGAGCAACATAAAGTAATCTCCCAAGTAGATATTATTCAAAATTATTTTCAGGTAGCAAGCAATGCTCTTGATAATATTATTTTTAAAGAAAAATAAGCTAAAGCAGCAAGGGCCACTTTCCAAAAGGCAGTTGTATGTTCTGAAAACGAAGAAGTATCGAAAATTACAAATCTTTTTGTCACAGAGTAGATTAGAGGCGATATCATGCTCAAGGTATGGGAAAAAAACATAGCAGAAAATAAGAAAATGGTCAAAGAAATCAAAGATGATTGTGAAAGAATCTTTGATTTATTGGACAAGGAATCATTAGGTATTGGAAGAGACAATTGCACTGGGCAATTAGGATAGATAAACATTGTAAGACACCAGTTGAATTTCAAAGAGGGTTTGAACGAATTTCAAATGGAAATTTCACAGTTAAAGGAAATGGATGTTACCCTAATAGACAGGTGGCTGGTGAAGCCAAACTTAAAATTGAAATCAATTAAGTTTGTTGGTAATGGGATTGAAGATCGGCTTCCAGAAACTCAGAGAAAATTCTATCTATTTGAAGCAAAGGACCTTCCAGAGCCTCCCAGAAATTTCGTACATTTTCTTGAAATATGTATTGAATGTATCGGGTCAAAAGAAGGAGATGCTTCAATAAAACAATGAAGTATCATTTTGAAAACTTGTATTATCAAGATGATAGGAAAATAAATGATAATCATGCAAACGGTTGAGGTTTTCAATTCTTGTAACTGTTTTCCCCTAGGAGTTAGGAGATCACCAACCAACAATCATCAGTTATCTGGTATAAATATAATTTCAGGATACTGATCTGGGGCTTTTTCTGGGCGCATTGTAAAGAAGAATTTGAAGATATTTTTAAATTAATACAAATACAGATTGAAGATTCCAGATTTGGTCAAGTTTGAGTTATGCGTTTCTTTTTTCTTTCATATTTTTTTCATATATCTCTCCGATGAATGCTTAACTGCAATTTAGTATAACTTCTACTGTGGTAATTAATTATTCTTGCAATTTAATCATTTACAACCTTTCCTTTTGCCAAAACTTCCATGAAGCAAGGATGATGTCATGGACCTCATGGGTGATGTCCTAGGCCTTCCAAGGCCAACGTTCCACTAAAAACAGGTCAACCCCCCTAGGTCAAGCTGTGTTAGGGTGCCTCTGGTGGAAAGTCCTCCTCTTCTCCAGTGCAAAGCCCCTAATCTATCTCTGTCCTGTCTCTGCCCCCTGATGGGGTCTCAACATCCAGCTGATGGGCTCTTCAGCCCCATGGAGGTCCAAACTGATCATCTCCCCATGTGTACCGGTCCAAATGGTACCTGTCCGTCGGGCATGGTCCTGCACATTAAAGGCTATGCCCTCCATGGGCTCATCAGTCACAGTGATCATAGAAATGTCAATCACATATCATCATCAATATTATTAAACATGTTCATAAAATCCCTAATACATCAGTGAACAACTCAAAGGTGTTACACATGCCTACAATACAAGTCTGGAGAAAAGGACAAGGAGTCCTATTGGGATAGTTTCCACAGAAGAAGGAAAGTTCCCAGAAGAAACCTCATCCAAGACATGTAAGTGGGTGACGTGGTCAGGGGATGTCCAAACATGTGGGTGCAGTGAGGGCCATGGATGCAAAAATGTTATCGATGGGTGCCTTTGTAGAAGGCGAGATGTACCTGTCATGGATGCATTTTTTCCAAGCCCATTTTTTCCTTTTATTCTTTTATCTTTTATTGATTTTTTTCAAGAGCTAATCAGGGGACACTACCCTGGCATGGTGATCAGTGGTGACAGCGTTACCCACAAGTATTTTCACAGAAATGAGAAGGTTGGCTCGTGATGAGACCCCCTTTCCCTTGGCCATGCAACCAAGAGTCATTGCCCTGCCGCGGTGACCAACTAATGGAAATGTCATACTGTTAGATACCCATGGACCTAATAGGATAGCTCGTGATGAGACCCCCTATCCCCTAGTTAGGACTTGTTTTATTATTTTTTCAGGTCCCTCTTGTTTCTTTCTGAGAAGCCTTTTATTGCTTTCTCGGGGATCCCTGGGCGAAGCAGCTCGAGGTTTTATTTTTAGGCTTTTATCTTTTACCAAATTGCTTTTACCTTTTGGGACATTATCCCCTTCTTCCCACGAGATAAGGTGAAATCCTGAAAATAGGTCAACCCAATGTCTGGACAAGTAGAATGGGACAGGTGAGCGAGAGACAATATGGAAAAGTGGTACTATGATGGGAGCGGACGATGGATTTTCAGAAATCCCCCCCAGTGGCAAACCAAAACCTACAGATACAGGCTTGCTAGGGCACCCTGTCAATCCCCCCAAACATGGTCAAGTGGGCAAGTGTAAGATCTAAGTAGTTGTTAGAAATAAAAGGAATCAGATGCATACATTCAATGGTTTTGATGATCAAAGTGACACATACCATGATACCCGAACCAATTACCTCGTGGAGCAAGAACCTTCTTTGACACAGGACCAAGCCGATGGTGATGGATGTTGTTGCTGCTGACAAGATAAATATGCTGGAAGAAAGAAAAGGTGGGCCCTCCAGGGCCATGCTAAAGTCAATACAACTCTCGGTACTCTATGTCTAGGACCTGTGGGCCTCAAGACATGATCTCCTAGTTATCCCTAAAAGTGGGGGATAACTGGAACCATACCTGAGAGTGCTGAAATGTTGATGTCTTCATCTCCTTGAAGTCTTGGCTTCTAAGAATTGAGTTTGCTTGATCCACCAATCTTGTCTTCCATCATGACTCTGTTCATCATAATTTTAGATTCTTCACAAACCCTTATCAACTGGGCTAGAAAACCTAACAACTAGTCTAGGCTAGCACTTTTAGGTTTTGTTGGACTTATGACTTCCCACAATAAGCCTTTGAAAGATAGGAGAACACTGGTGAGCTGAAGAGCTCCTTTAGTGAATTTCAAAAGCCCTAATTATGAAATTTTTGCAGAAATTAGCGAAACCCTAGAAACCCTAGGGCCAAAAAGTCAAAATGCTCGGAAATGCAATCTGAATATTGCTGAAGGTGTGCTGAAGGAGGTCGTATAGTCCTATGCACTTTTTAGCGCCAACATCCAAGTGACAAGTGTTGAAAGTCCTCAGAAAGGTAGGCCGTACGAAATTTCTAGAAACTCTAGGAGGGTCGTACAATTTTGTAGAAAAAGAGAGGATGACTGAAATTTGCTTGTGCAATGGGTTCTTCAAGACCTATGCTCTGAAACCATGTTTATATTTCAATAAGCTAGGCTCAAGCATGAATTTCATTCCATTTTTAGCATTATACTTGAAACATAAACAATTTATTGCAACAACCAAGATCACAAGAAGATATACCATGCACAAGTACACAAGAAGTATCTTGGGAAACCCTTGTCAGCAAGGGAAGAAAACCCAACCAATCCTTTGCTATATTCTTCAAGAGAAATACCTCCACCACCATAAAAACCTAGCACACAAAAGGTTGCTCACACACCCTAGAAGATTAGCGCCCAAGAGAGGTGCACACTTTTCCCAAGAACAAGTACTTGCTGAAATTTCCAAACTTGTACTTGTGATCTGATTTCTTAATGGGGAATTTAGATTTATTTATATTAGACCGAGTCTATCAATAATAGTGTCTATTGGCACAACAGGGGAGACCTCAATAAATCATAATATAATTAATAATTTCCATATTAATTATCTTTCACTTTATGGTGGGGCCGACCTGTACCCTTTACATCACAAATAGGGTTACAGGTAAGTCTGAATCTTGTACAATATAGCAAGGGATCTCATACACCCACTAGTTCTCAACCACTAGGGGCACATCCATTTGTGCTCAGCCATATGGATGTCCACAGATCTATCTCATTGCGTCTCACGGGAGAACCACACTCACTAGTGCTCGACCACTAGGATCACGTTCACCTGTGCTCAGCCACAGGCACGTCCAACTCAACAGATCTCTTTCTCACTTCGTCTCACAGGAGAATCATCTGGAGTATCTCATCATATCAACTCTTTGCACAGAGGAGGCTAATACATCATTTCATCTCAGAGAGAATGATACACCCAACTCATGGGATTCTCCACACAGGGGCACACCACATTCCATCTTCATCTCAGAGACGAACCACACACCCAACTCATGGGCTTCCCTACACAGGGGCACACAAAATTCCATCTCTATCTTAGAGAGAAACCACACACCTAACTCACGGGCTTCAACACCTCACACAGGGGCACAATGTTCCATCTTTGTCTCAGAGTGGAACCAAACACCCATCTCACGGGCACACCCAACTCATGGGATCTCTCTCAGGTCGACTCACTCAGTCTGTGTCCTAGAGGATGTCTTACACAATTGTAATCATCAACATCCTAGAGGAGTGAAGGAAACATTTGATCTTTTATCTCTTGAGAGAAGACTAGGGTTTTATAACGTTTGGAAACCGTAATGCTACTTGTTATTCTGGTGGATTAGAAGAGAAGGAGACATATTGAAAATGTGTGGGATGCAAGTGTAGGCACCAAGAAATACTTGTTGGTTGTGATGTTAACTTGTTGAGGATTTTTGATGGAGTGACTAGCTTTGGTTCAAAGTGATTCCTATCTAGGAGGAGTTGGTGGCTAGGGCTTTCTTGTTGTTTCCCTATCTAGGTTTTGGAGAGCTTGACTTGTACCGACTTTGTGATAAAGATGTGGTATGTACTTGTACTTCATCTCTTATATATATATATATATATATAAAGTTTCCAACTGTAAAATATTGTGTACTTGTAGATTTGATTTTGAGATTATGTAATCTTTTTGATTGACTAGATTTTAGCACCTATTGTTTAGAATGATTTGGCATAGCATATAGCTAAATTGGTTAAGTGATTTAACACATGTTGAAGATAAAGTAGGATATTTACAAGTTTTATAATTTGTTTTAATAAGAGAATTCAGATCTGTGATATGCTTGGAAAAATGCACACTAAGTTGTGTAACATTGTGGTATTGAAGTATACTTGTATGGTATTTATTTTCTTGGGCTTCCGTGTGAACTTGGGTTGAAGAGAAGTGAAATATTACTACTGCAATTTAATATTTTAGAGTAGTGCTAAGGTTGAAAGTTCACATGGGATATATTTGTGAAACCTTAAGATTGAGGTGAAATTTTAGAAAGTGTTTTTTCAATGAAATTTTGACATGGTATCAAAGTATTTTAGGAATTTATACATGGTAGTGGAGCTAATTGGACTGAGAGAACTCTCTTCGTGAAGAGGGAATTGAATATTCTGGTTGTATAGTACTTGGGAGTGGTGTTTGACTTAGGACATGTTGATTAGGGTCTGATACCCTAGGGTTCTTGGGAGAAGTGCTTGAACACTTGAAGGGTTGTACTTTATTTGTTGTTGATTTTGCTTTGAGGCATGCTTTAGATTTGCAGGATGATTACTCTAGGTCTTAGAGAGTGTAATAGGTTTGATGGTGCTTCCAATTTCATACCTTTGAAGTTCACACTGCAAATGATTTTATAGGAGGATGAGATTTGAGAGTATGTTGAGAAAGAGATAGTTGCATCTATCGATATGAAATTATTGGTGGTTAATGTCAAGAAAGATGCCAATGCAAATAAAATCATCCTTGGTTCTATGAAGGATCAATTCATCCCTTAGATTGTAGAGAAGATGATTGGTAAGGATATCTTTGAGGCTTTGGGTGGTTTATAATAGAGTTCTTATCTCTCTAGACATGATGCTCTTGAGAAACAAACCGTCAACCATATACATGAACAACACAGATAAAATGGTGAGCTATCTGGCTAGGGTCACAGAGTTGAGATACTGGTTGGCTACCATAGGAAAGTGGAGGATAAGGAGTTGGTGTCCATTGGCTTGAATGGACTTGCTCCATCTTGGAAACCTTTTGTCCAAGGTGTTTGTGCTCATGAAAAATTACCAAACTATGAGAATCTTTTGAATAACTTAGTGCAAGAAGAGATAAGGTTATAATCTTGTTTAACAAAGAAAAAAGAAGTAGTAGTATCCCTCGTCGAGAGGATGAGGAAAGGAAACAAGACAAAATAGTGGGGCATCAAGACATATGACTTATGATAGGAAAGTCTTCAATAGGCTTCAAGAGCAAGAGGGACAAATGATAATGGAGTTGGGTGATGATGCTACATATCTTGCAAAAGAAATGGGCTCCATTTCCTTCCAGATGCCATTAAGTGATGTTCTTGAGTTGAATAATGTTTTGTTTGTTCTTGATTTTGAAGAAAAATCTTCTTTCAATTCCTTGTATGATATATTTTTAGTATAGAGTTGCATTTGAAGGACAACAATGCATTATTAGTGATTGTAGTCTAGCTAGTTTGAGGACTTTGGCTGGAGGTGTTGGTAATTTTAGGGGTTGCTCTGAAAGTGTTTGCACCATGATTGGGGGTGCTTCATTAGATTTGGGGTACATGGTGTTTGATCAAACCCTTGATAGTTTGTGATGGATTTTCCTATGGGAGATGGTTAGATATGGATTTGTGCATTGGATATGGCTTACTTAGTGGTTTATTAATCTTAGTTGGGTGCTTGCATGGCATTCTTGCCTAAATCATTAGGGATGTACATACAACTTTGGTGACGTTCTACATAATGGCCACATGGATATGGTCACTTTCATGGAGAACACTATACTTAGGAGGAGTGTTTTTCATCTTGAAGGAGGGCTTTGGGCCATAAATAACATAGGGTAGTTTGGATGCTTACATGGATTCTTGGAGTTGGCTCGAGGATGATTGGGTTGCAATAATGTTCATGAAGGGGGAGTGGACTCAGTGGAGTACATGGATTAGGAGGATTGTGTTAAATTTAGCTCAATTTTGGGCTCAAGCACATATTTTATTTCATTTTAGCATTACTTGAACCATAAACAATGACTGCGGTAACAATATAATAACTGTAGTAAACCAAGATCACAAGAAGAATAACCATGCACAAAAGACACCGGAAATATCCTGGGAAAACCCTTCTCAACCAAGGGAAAAAACCCAACAATACTTTTCTTATATTGCCAAGAGAAGATCCACCATCCACCACCAAAAGCCTAGCACACAAGAGGGCACTGCTATGATGGAGAAAGCTGGCACCTAGGAAAGTGTGCCTTAATTTCAGACCTCATAATTTCAAACCATGCATTGAGCATATGAGAGATATGATCCACAATGGGGATCTATCTCTTATTTATACAAATCTTATTACATCAAATAGACGTGTCTATTGGCACAATAGGGACGACCATTACAACTTGAAAATATAATTAATCATTACACAATATTAATTATCTTTTATGTGGTGGGGCTGAATTGTACCCTTCACAACACAAAATAGGGTTTTACCAAATTCTCACTCTCTAACAATATAGCAAGGGATATCACACATCCTCTAGTGCTTAGCCACTAGGTAAACGCCCACTTGTGATCACCCATAGGGACATCACTGAGAAAGGGTGATCACAAGTGGGCGTTTACATAAGTCCATAGGATTATAAGGCATGAGACCATCTCAAGCCGACTCAACTCAGTCAAGAGGAGTACAAGGCATGAGACCATCTCAATTAATATCAACTCAGTCCAGAGGAGTAGACAAGAGACCACATGCCATCAAAACTCAGTCCAAATTCTGACACACACCCATCACATGGGCACACCCAACATATGGGCTCTCTCACAGATCGTCTCAACTCAGTCCAGAGGAGAACGACTTGTAGAATGTCACACGATGCTGCAATCATAAACAATACCTCTCACCTAGGGAGGCATTCTCCACCAGACCAAGTCTCTCACGGAAGTACTCGAACTTCATCCTGGCAAGTGGTTTGGTGAAGACATTTGCAACCTGCTCATGTGTAGAAAGGTATTGCATGTGTACTTCTTTTCTCTGTACCATATCTCTGATATAATGGTATTTGATCTCAATGTGTTTCGATTTATCATGAAACAAAGGATTCTCGGAGAGCTTCACACAACTTTGGTTATCACAATGGATAACTGTGGAATCCATCTCACATCCAAATAATTCTGCAAGGAGCTTGCAAAGCCTCACTGCTTCGTGGACTGCCACACACAATGCAATATACTCTGCTTCTGTGGTACTCAAAGCTACATATGTTTGTTTCCTATTGCACCAGGAAACCATGGCAGATCCCAAAGTAAAACAACAACCAGATGTGCTCTTCCGGTCCACTCCGCTCCATGCCCAATTTGTATCAACTTATCCCTGCAATCTCATGTCTACACTGGAGGCATATCTCAGGCCATAACCAATTGTGCCTCATAGATACCTCAACACATGCTTCACTGCTATCCAGTGTGTCTGTCTCGACTGACTCATAAACTGACTTAGTACACTCACTGTATAGCATGTATCAGGTCTGGTGTTAACCAAATATATCAATGATTCAATCATTTGTTTATAAATATGTGGATCAATATCGCCTAACTCAGAAGAAGCCTTGTTCATCTTCTTCAAATTCATCACCATCGGTGTAGGCATGGATCTGCAGTCTGTCATTCCGAATTTCTTCAATATCTCGACTGTATATTTTCCTTGACTCAAGAAAATCTCATCAGTCCTTTGCCATACTTCTAGTCCCAAGAAGTAGTGCATCATACAAAGGTCCTTCATCTCGAATTCAAAAGCTAATGCATGCTTGCATTCAACAATGGGGCTTTCTGAACCAGTGAGGAATAAGTCATCAACATATAGGACCAAAATCAGGCACTCATCACCAACAATGTGGTAGTATAGGTTAGGATCAACAACACTCTTGCTAAAGCCCAAACTCATCAAGTATCCATCAATCTTATCATACCACGCACGAGGTGCCTGCTTTAGTCCATACAAGCCTTTATTTAACCTGCATAAATGAGACGCCTTCTCATGTGTCACAAATCCATATGGCTACTCGATGTAAACTTCTTCCTCAATATAAACATTGAGAAAGGATTTGTTTACATACATCTGATGTAGTCTCCAACCCATGGATGCAACAAGGTCAATGATCGTACAGATGGAAGCGTATTTGAGAAACAAGAACAAATGTATCCTCATAATCTATTTCCTACACCTGAGAGAATCTTCTAGCCACAAATCTCTCTTTGTACTTCTTGACACTTCCATCAGCTGCATGTTTGATCTTATAGATCCACTTGGAAGTCACTAAAGACTTCCCTTTCGGTCTCAAAACAATATCCCACACATCATTCTTCAAGATGGACTACTACTCTTCGGTCATGGAATTTTTTCCAAACCTGCTCACACGCTACTTCTCCATGACTAGAAGGTTCAGTATCAATGATGTGGATCATAGATGAAACATAGCTCGAAAATCTATGTGGTCTCTTTCTCTCTCGGAATGTACCACGAAGAGCTACATGTCCCTTTTCTTTCTGCAGAGTTTGTCAAGCCCATGCAGGCCTTTTCCGGCCTGCTGCAATGTACTCTAGTAATCATTAGCTGGAGCTACAAGATCAACTGGATCAACAACTGTCTCCCACTAAACTGTTGAAGGGGAAGAAGGTATTGTCTCTTTTCTTCTTCAAAATTGTTTGACTCCCTTTGAGTCAAGTGACTCCTTCTGAAGTTGGAAGGATAAACATCTGTCCTTTCTGTGTTGCTAACCTGGAGACATCCCATGTCTTCTCAATTTCTCTATTGCCTCTAAAGTACTTTGTTGGCCTCGTGTACTAGGATAATAACCAAGATGACCTCCCGTAGGGATAGTAATAAAAATGGCCTCCTGTACTTAGGATAATAACCAACCAATAAGAATTGGACTCTCGTACAAAGGATCATGCCCCTTCAATAATGAGATAAGAAATCTAGCCTCCTGTACTAGGATAACAACCAAGATGGCCTCCCATAGGGATAACAACCAAAATGGCCTCTTGTACTAGGATAAAAACCAACCAACAAAATTTTTGGACTCCCGTGCCAGGGATAATGATCCAAGTCATGAGGGCTCCCACACCAGAGATAACACCATTCATTATAAAATGCAAGCTACCACATAGTAATGATCAAATAAATAAAGTAGCAAAAAATTTACCTTAGTCTACAATCATGCTCAATCTTGCTTTCGGTCCTCCTAAGAAAGCTGGGATAGAGAAGAACTCCTAGTCGTTCTTGCTTGCAATCCTTGACTTCTTTTGAGGTGGCTAAAGTTTCTTTCCTCTCTTCTCGCATAGTGACAAGGGATTGAAACCTTGCACATCACTAGCTGCAATTCTATTCTCCTCACTAGAGCTTGGATAAGATGCACTTTATATCACACACTCAAAAGTCACCCCAAGGATTTTTCTTAGGACAAATTTCAGGAATTTTACCTCAAAACAGAAATTTCTTCAAACTCTGATTTAGATATACTTCCTGTAGTAGACCTGAAACTTGTTCCCAAGGTTCAAACTTGGTCTAGCTACTTCTCAATCTACTCTAACACTTCTGCCTTTTTGGATGGATGTAGGTAGTATAGGCCTCAGAACAGATCTTAATATACCTTGAAACATAGGTCAACTTAGCCTTAATCTCTTCTACAGGACAAGCCTAAGATCTGCCATTAAGAATGACAAATCTTGCCTCAAAATTAGGCCTCAAATCAGCTTCAAAAATTTGTCCTTGTTACCTCAGGTATCTCTCCCTTATAGCCTCAAGTATCTCTCCTTTATAGCCTCATATCTCTTTAGTCTGCTACCTCAGAAGTCACCTTTTCGTTGCCTCAAAGATCACCCTTTTTGCTGCCTCAGAAATCACCTTTT
>ML815643.1:209550-224499 GCA_009831015.1 Picea engelmannii
CATTGGTTCTTAACAAGAGATTTTGCATATTGTTCTTCTATATCTGTTGTGGTGCTTTTGTATCCAGCATTGGTTCTTAACATTTTCTTAAGACAAATCTTAGGAATTTTACCTCAAAACATAAATGTCTTCAAACTCAAATTTAGATATACTTCCTATAACAGACCTGAAACTTGTGCCCAAGATTCAAAATTGGTCTAGCTGCTTCTCAATCTACTTTGACACTTCTTCCTTTTTGGATGGCTATAGGTAGTATAGGCCTCATAACAGATCTTAATATACCTTGAGACAGATGTCAACTTAGCATTAATATCTGCTACAGGACAAGCCTCAGATCCTCCCTTAAGAATAACAAATCTTGCCTCAGAATTAGGCCTCAAATCAACTTCATAAATTTGGCCTTGTTACCTCATGTATCTCTCCTTTATAGCCTCAGGTATCTCACCTTTATAGCCTCATATATCTTTAGTCAGCTGCATAAGAAGTCACCTTTTTGCTGCCTCAGAGATCACCCTTTTCCCTGCCTCAGAAATCACCTTTTTCGTTGCCTCAAAGATCACCCTTTTCACTGCCTCAGAAATCACCTTTTCGCTGCCTCAGATTTCTTGTTATCATAGCCTCAATTCTGCCATAGAATAGGCTCAGAACAGACCTTGATATTTGGCCTAGAATGCTTCTGTAAACACGACTTCATGCTGCCTTATCACTTGTTAAAAAACAACGACCTTAGGACAGGCCCAAACTCTGTCACAAAAAAATTCTTAAGAACTGACCTCAGATTCACTCATTGCTGCCTTATATTTGTCATAAAGTTCTGTCACAAATTCAGTCTTTAGATCAACTTCATAATTTGTCTTAGGACTGCCACAGAATAGGCCTCTAGCTCGACCTTCCTCCCTCAGAAATTTACCTTGAAAACAACACTCAAACATAGGCCTGAAACTCGTCCTTAAGTCTATGATTAAGGAATGAAAGTCAGGCTTAAGTCTGTTGTTTAGGTTTTCTTCCAGGTCTACGGTTTAGGTCTCTTTCTAGTTACGGTAGCCTTGGAGAGTCTTCTCCATACGACAGTCTCTCCTTTTAAGACCCTCATTAATGCTCGATCTGCTTTAAACTTTCATCAAAAAGGTTAAGGGAGGTTCAAACCTCTCCTTACACCAACAACAAGGGTCTAGCTGCCTTTGGATGTCCAAGAATTGCCTTTATTTGTTTTGAAAAAGGTCATCTTCAAGAACTGCTCTGATACCATTTTCAATTTAGCTCAATCTTGGGCTCAAGCACATAGTTTATTTCATTTTAGCATTACTTGAACCATAAACAATGACTGCAACAACAATACAATATCCGCACTCAAGCACATAGTTTATTTCATTTTAGCATTACTTGAACCATAAACAATATCTGCAGAAACAATACAGTAGCTGCATTAAACCAAGATCACAAGAAGAATAACCATGCACAAAGGACACCAGAAATATCCTGGGAAAACCCTTCTCAACTAAGGGAAAAAACCCAACAATCCTTTTCTTATATTGCCAAGAGAAGATCCACCATCCACCACCAAAACCCTAGCACACAAGAGGGTGCTGCTATGACTGAGAAAGCTGGCGCCTAGGGAAGTGCACCCTAATTCCAGACCTCATAATTTCAGACCATGCGTTGAACATATGAGAGATATGATCCACAATTGGGATCTTTCTCTTATTTATACAAATCCTATTACATCAAATAGATGTGTCTATTGGCACAATAGGTCCAACTTGTACAACTTGAAAATATAATTAATCATTACACAATATTAATTATCTTTTATATGGTGGCACCGACTTGTACCCTTCACAACAAAAATTAGGGTTTTACCAAAGTCTCACTTTCTCACAATATAGCAAGGGATCTCACACATCCTTTAGTGCTCAACGACTAGGGAGACGCCCAATTGTGCTCACCCACAAGGACGTCACTCTCAAGAGATTAACTCAACTGAGTCCACATGAGTACCATATGGAGAACCATCTCGAGACGAATCAACTAATTCCATAGGAGTACAAGGCAGGAGACCATCTCAAGTAATCTCAAATCTGTCCAAAGGAGTAGATAAGAGACCACACGTCATCACAACTCAGTCCAGAGTCTGATGCACACCCAACACATGGGCTCTCTCATAGATCATCTCAACTCAGTCCCGAGGAGAACGACCCGGAGAATGTTACATGACACTGCAATCATCAACACTCCCTCTCAAATACGGAGGCATTGTCCACCAGGCCAACTCTCTCACGAAAGTACTCGGACTTCATCCTAGCAAGTAGTTTGGTGAAGACATTTGCAACCTGCTCATGTGTAGAAATGTATTGCACGTGTACTTCTTTCCTCTGTACCATATCTCTGATATAATAGTATTTGATCTCAATGTGTTTCGATTTATTGTGAAACACGTGATTCTCGGAGAGATTCACACAACTCTGGTTATCGCAATGGATAACGGTGGAATCCATCTCACGTGCAAATAATTCTGGAAGGAGATTGTGAAGCCTCACTTCTTTGTGGAATGCCACACACAATGCAAGATACTCTGCTTTTGCGGTACTCAAAGCCACATAAGTCTGTTTCCTACTGCACCAAGAAACCATGGCAGATCCCAAAGTAAAACAATAACCATATGTGCTCTTCCAGTCCACTACGCTCCTTGCCCAATCTGCATTGGCATATCCCTGCAATCTCATGTCTACACCGGAGGCATATATCAGGCCATAACCAACTGTGCCTCATAGATATCTCAACACATGCTTCGCTTCTATCTAATGTGCTTGTCTCGATTGACTTATAAACTGATTGAGTACACTCACTGTATAACATATTTCAGGTCTGGTGTTAAACAGATATATCAATGATCCAATCAGTTGTCTGTAAATATGTGGATCAATCTCGCTTGACTCAGAAGATGCCTCGTTCATCTTCTTCAAATTCATCACCATCGGTGTAGGCATGGATATGCGGTTTGTCATCCCAAATTTCTTCAATATATTGATTGTATATTTTCCATGACTAAGGAAAATATCATCAGTCCTTCGCTATACTTCTAGTCCCAAGAAGCAGTGCATCATACCAAGGTCCTTCATCTCGAATTCAGAAGCTAATACATGCTTGCATTCAACAATGAGGCTTTATGAATCGGTGAGGAATAAGTCATCAACATATGGGACCAAAATCAGGCACTCGTCACCAACTATGTGGTAGTATAGGTTAGGATCAACAACACTCTTGATGAAGCCCAAAATCATCAAGTATCCATCAATATTCTCATACCATGCACGAGGTGCCTACTTTAGTCCATACAGGGCTTTCGTCAACCTGCATACATGAGACTCCTTCTCATGTGTCACAAATCCATCTGGCTGCTCGATGTAAACTTCTTCCTCAATCTCACCATTGAGAAAGGTTGTCTTTACGTCCATATGATGTAGTCTCCAACCCATGGATTTAGCAAGATCAATAATCGCATGGATGGAAGTGTATTTGGGAAACAAGAGAAAATGTCTCCTCATAATATATTCCCTCCACCTGAGAGAATATTCTAGCCACAAATCTCGCTTTGTACTTCTTGACACTTCCATCGACTGCATGTTTGATCTTATAGATCGACTTGGAAGTCACTACAGACTTCCATTTCGGTCTCGGAACAATATCCCACTCATCATTCTTCAAGATGGACTGCTACTCTTTGGTCATGGCATCTTTGCCAAACCTGGTGGCATGTTGCTTCTCCATGACTAGAAGGTTCAGTATCAATGATGTGGCTCATAGCTGAAACATAGCTCAAAAATATTTGTGATCTCTTGCTCTCTCAGAATGTACCACGAGGAGCTGCATGTCCCTTTGCTTCCTGCAGAGTCTGTCAATCCCATGCATGGATTTTTTGGCCTACTGCAATGTACTCTAGGAATCATCAGCTGGAGCTACAGGATCAAGTGGATCAACAACTGTCTCCCTATGAACTGCTGAATGGGAAGAAGGTATTGTCTCTTTTCTTCTTCTCAAATAGTTTGACTCCCTCTGAGTCAAGTGACTCTCTTCGAAGTCGGAAGGATAAACATCTGTTGTTTTGCTATGTTGTTAACCTGGAGACATCCCATGTCTTCTCAGGTTCTCTGCCACCTCTATAATACTTTGTTGGCCTCCTGTAATAGGATAATAACCAAGATGACATCCTATAGGGATAACAATCAAAATGGCCTTATGTACTTAGGATAATAACCAACCAAGAAGGAGTGTTGGACACACCTTATTAAGCAACCTTGCATCTAGAGTATTTCTTGTAGACAACATCACTATGGAGCTTGACATATGTACCCTTGGAGTGTAGCGCTCCACATGTGTGAGTCTACTTGTGTAATTGTAGGTTTCCTGTAAGGGCATTGGACCAAAATATGTATTGTTGGTCTCCCTTACCTCTCATATATATAGAAGGAGAGAGTCCTTCATCAATCATTCATTCATAACTCATTCTTTTTCACTATTGTGTTATACATGTGATTAAGAGGAGCACACCACTTCTCTCTATCTCTTGGATCTTCTTATGTACTTGATCTCTCTCTCTCTCTCTCTTGGAGCTGCTAAGGTTTCTTGAGCTTGTTGGAGCATATTCAAGACTAGAGTTAGGGTTTCATCCCTTAGAAATTTAGAGATTAGGGTTTTGAGATGAAACCTTGGTTTGTACTTGTTGAAGTGAAGAAGATGAGATGTCTTTCCCTAGAAGACATGCTTGTGTGATGCATGCTTGTTGGATCTCTTGGGTGTGAGCCAGGGTTTTCTTGGTTTTCCCTAGCTAGGGTTTTTGAGAGCTAGAGGATTGTACTAGCCTTGGGTAGGTAAATGATATGCAAATGAACTTCATATTTTTGCATATTAATGAAGTTTTCAACTTTTTAATACTTGTCCTATTGTAGATTTTATTTTTAGTCGTCCTTATTCTCCATGGTTTGTAATTTCTAACACTATATGTCTTGCTGATTTGACCTAAGTTAAGGGTGATTAGTTTAAGTGATTTAAAGTTATAATTGAAGAATGCAAGGGAATATTTACTGCTATATTTACAATTGTCATAATCGTTTTTTGACCTGTTATATGCATGAATATTTCCCTAGAAGGTTGAAACTTATTCAGACACATTGGTATCATATCTCTTGAATTGCCTAGTGGATTGGGGTTGTCAAGAGTTGAAATAGTCTCTGTTGCTATTTTGTTTATATTTCACAACAACCATAAGGATGAAAATTCATAGGGTTAAGATTTGAGAAATCTCTAGGAAGAAGGCAGTGAAATTTCTGATTTGCATTAAAAACCATTATTGTTGTTTTGTCGCGAAATGTTTACATAGTATCAAAGCTTTTGTGGTTTAGACCACTCTAGGTGTAAGAGGGAGCTTGTATTTCAACGAGAGAATACTTGGGAGAGGTGTTTGACCTGTTTTTGAGGTTTTTGGATGTGATATCCTAGGCTACTTGGAAGAAGCACCTTGACCTTTAGAAGGGTTGTTTCTTCCTCATATTGCATATTTTCCAAGATGGATATGGCTTTGGCCTCTTTCTTGTCCTCTAATACTATGTCTAGTGTTGGATGGTATGTGGAAAATGGAGCTTTGAGACATATGAAGTATGACATGTCTTTATTCAACAAGATTTAAGAGAAAGAGGTAAGTATGAGTGTGGAGCTCAATGATGATGCTACTTATCCTATGAGAGGAGTTGGTTCCTTTTTGTTTCAGACTCCTTCAAGTGATTTTATTGAGTTGGGTAAAGTTTTGTTTGTTCTCGGGTTGAATAAAAATATTATTTCAATATCCTGTATGATATATCTTCATTATATGGTTGAGTTTGATTCTCATGAGCTCATGTTTAGAAGATGAACCCATGTTGTGGAAAAATAGGTTCATGTTTGGGGTCTTTACATGTTGTAGGTAGACCCGATGAAGCATGGTTATTTGGTGCATGGCAGTGCCAACTTGTGTGAGTTATGGAACACATGTCTTGGTCATTTGAATTATAGAGTGCTTTCTGAAACTTAAAGAACTTAGTGCAGGGATTGCTAAAATTCAAGACAGAGAAAGAAGGTGTCTACAGAGACATCACCATGCTCAAGGAAGGGTCATTCAACCCTTATCTAGGATCCTCTTATATGAAAATAAAGTTCTTGAGGAAGGGTCAACCGACCCTTTCATTGGATACCTTGCAACACGAATATAATCCTTGATGAAGGGTCAACCTACCTTTTTCCATGAGAGTACTATGTTAGAGGAAGGGTATGATGATTGTTCCCTGAGATCCCCTTCTACTTGGAAACTATGCTTGAGGAAGGGTCGATCAACCATTCCACTAGATACCCCATGACATGAATACCATCATTAAGGTTTGATCGACCCTTCCCTATGATCCCCTAGATGAGAATCTATGCTCAAGGAATGGTCAACCAACCCTTCTCCATGCACTTCCTAGATGGAAATAATATGGTAGAGGAAGGGTTAGTCGATGCTTCTCCGAGCTCTGCTTGAAAATATTGCTACGCTTGAGGAAGGGTTGGGTAACCACTCTCCAGGATCCCCATCTACATGAACACAATGCTCAAGGAAGGGTTAGCTAACCCTTCCACTTGATACCCCATGACAAAAATACCATCCTTGATGAAGGGTTAGTCGACCCTTCTTTGTGCTTAGCCTCCATGAGAATGGTATGCTAGAGGAAGGGTTGACCAACCCTTCTTTAGGATCCCCTTCTATTTGGAAACTATGCTTGAGGAAGGGTTAGCCAACCCTTCTCTGTGCTCCCCGTCGAGGAGAATACTATGCTATAGTAAGTGTTAGCCAATCCTTCCTTGGGATCCCCTCGATGGGAAAACTATTATAGAGTTTAGGTTTTTGTAAATGGTATGGAATATCATTCTTTGGTGGTGGCATCACTATGATGTTGACCAACCTAAAAATGAGAGTCATTAAGTCGGATTACTATGCAAGAAGGAATTTTTATAATGTGTCCAACAATTTTTATGTATATACTATTATATACTATTATATACTACAAATTTGCATGAAATTACAATGAATGCATCCAATAACCCATATAAGTTGTCTTTAATTAACTTCATGCTTGAATCATAATGCTCCCTTACTTCTATTGGCCACACACACGCTTAAAAATTGTTGGACTACTTTTTCCCCTATCTATAGGTAATTGAATGATGTTGTTCATACTTTGTTTGGAGACTCTATGTTAGTGGCAAAGTGGATGCATGGTGAATAAAACATAAATGTTGCCTCTCTCCAACATCTATATGCACATTTGAAGGATGTCGAAGGTCTTTTCATTGATATTTCCATATTGCATATTTATAGGGAGCTAAATGTCAAAGAATATACTTCATCTAAAGAAAGATTAGACTTCAGGATAAAGAACTTGTTATGGTGGAATTTCAAGATGGGTCTATTTTTGAATCTATTTGTGCTCTCAATTCTCAATGAAGAAATATAATTTTAGGGATATAGGTGGTGGATCATAGAAATTTCTTTAGTGTATAAAATGAATGATGTAAAAGGACATTTAAACTATAATTGTTTTAATGTGTGGAACAATTCTACTATTTAGATAAGTTAAACTATACTTATTGTGGCTATAATATTCAAACCTGTAAGGTGAAGTTTATGAAAACTTTCTGGTCTTGGGGAGAACCTCTCAGACTCTTTTTGGTACCTGGGTCAAGTAAGATGACTTTTTGTAATGTGCCATGCACACTTCGTGCATGTGTTTTTAATTTTGATTTGAATACAAGATATGACCTTCTCTCTGGAAAATAAAAAGGATTGATAGAAGTTAATTTTTATAATGTTTTTGTAGTGAAGAATAGTCATAGAGGTCAACCCTTTTGGATTAACAAATTTAGAACAACAAAGTTAGAATTTTTCGTAGAGAAGAATAGTCATAGAGGTCTATCCTTTACTTTGAATGAACTTTAGAAAATTTTCTAAAAAAAAAAACTTCTTCATATAGGCTACAAGTGCACATACCTCCCCAAATAAATGACAATAGTCATAATAACTCCAATAGGTGAAAATGGGAAATACTAATCAATTTCCAACAGTGTGAAATAATATTTTATTCACAAAAAATAAAATGTCTCGACTAACACTGTCCTAAAAAGGCTACTATCTAAAATAATCTCAAATGAATAGTATTGTATTGTACTTTTTGTAATTCAGGAGGTAATGGTTTTAACATTTCCTTTCATAAGTCAGTGGCTTGTATGGAAGATAGGGAATATGATGAGAATTAGATTACGAATGGACCCTTGGATAGGTAGCGAGGAAGATTTTATAGCCTACCTATTTGTTTAGTCAATTAAATTTATAATCTCATAAAGTTAATTGATTGTTATAGCGTCAATTCCCACCATTGAAGCATTGCTGATCTTATTGTCCTAGTCCCTATCCTACTTGCAGACACCTTTTCCCCATACCTCCTTGAAGATCTTCTAAAAGCAATTTTTTTGAAAATTGTACGTGCATGACAATTATGTAGTACGCGTATACGCAAGTTTCCCAAAGGAAAGTCGCATACATGGTAATAAATGTTCAAACAAATATATTTTATGTAATTGCAAGTTGAGTTATGGGTTTGGTTAATTACCTAACTCTGTTTACTCGTACCCAATCGTCTTTAACTGATTGAAGATGGCTTAAATAGGGCATTGATCCAGGGAGAAAGGTAATGAATGGATGCATGTCAGAGCAAAAAAATGTTGGCTGATCCCCGCCATGTCTACAAGCCTACAAATCTCCCTTGTTTTGTTGTTTCTCAACCTGGAAACCCTTGTTTCTAGTCTTCCTTGAAGACCACCTCATCTGACTAGGATCCTCCTTGAATTCTCCTCGAGTCTTCTAGTGTATCAAAGGTTTGGACCTACCTTATTGTAGAAGCTTGGGTGGAGGGATGTGAAGTCCTTTCGACAGAGCAGTGTCACGATAATGCAGGTAATTGATTAGCCTTCAGACTGTTGATTTTTAATAAGATTCTCATTCCTTCGACGTTTTGTGTTCTTAATGTTTAATTCACGATCATTGAATGCTTATTGTATAAAACTCTAATTGCAAAGTATTTCTTTCATATTTTATTAGACTAAAAAGTTAGTTATTAGGATACCTACTTTTTCTCGTAGTCTTTTATGTGTGAGTTTTGTAGGTTTTTGGAAGAAGAAATCGAGGAGCGAGAAGATTCCATAATTTGGGAACTACATTGAACGTAGGACCACAAGTGATTTCATTTCTCTCCCTCTAATGAAATTTAGTTATTTCGATTAAATCAATTATAGAATCTTTACTGCTTGATGTTATAGGAATTTTCTTGTCTTTTATGATTATCGATCTGTTTCAGTTAGCTGACAAATGTAGGAGACTTTCCCCGTAAACAAAATTGGTGATCATATTGAGGATTTCTCCCTAGTGGGCCCATCTTTGGGATTTTCTTTGTTTTCTTGATTTTTTTCTTTTTGTTTAGTCTCTGGTTGATTTCTGGTACTGTTATCCCCAACTCATAGGGATAAATAAAGAGATGATGTCTTGAGGCCCTCAGGTTGCAAACATGGAGTACCAAGAGACAACTTGACCAACAATGTCCACTTGCACAGACAAAGAGCCGCTTCACCACCATAGTTCTGGGATCATCATGAGGGTATCAACCACATCAGCTGGCTTCCAGAAGAGATTGGGTCTTTCTCCATGAGGTACAAGTCAAGTATTATGATGAGTATCATTTCAATATTTGAGGCATTTGAGTTTGTTACAATTTAAACTTCTTTTGATTATGTAACGTCTTCTTGGAAATTATGCTCTTTTCCCTGTTTCACTTTGGTGGTTGACATTGCTCCCTAGTAAGTGGGTCACCCCTATGAATAGGTGTGCTATTGGGAGGTCCTCTTGACACGTCATAATGCAATTCCCGACCATACTTTCCACTTTCCATACTTCATATTTTGGGATTTTCAGGCATACTGACCCAAGAAGAGATTGTTCCTTATTTCATGGGAAGAAGGGGCTGAAGACCCAGAGGCTTGCAGTTGGAAAAAGTTAAAATCCAATCATGAACCTTCTAGATGCTAGCCCAGGGATATCAAGGACAATGAAATGTTTCTCATAAGAAACTGATGGGACCCATAAAAAATAACTAATGCAAAATGCCAACCAAGGTGGAGCATGTGTGGGAACTATTTTTCATGGTTAGGTAGAAGCCCCACACATGAATTCAACTTGGGGAAGCATCATGTGACCAAGGTAGATTCAAGGTGGAAAATATTTTTCATTTTTAGGTAGAAGCCCCACCTTGGCTTCAACTTGGAAACATATTAAAAAGACAAATGGCAATAAAAGGGCTTGGAAAAAGGTTGCATTGAAAACGAAGGTGAAACACACCCTTTACGAAGGCAACCATATATGAGATACTATGTTCCCCCATCCATGTCAATTTGTCCACATGTCTTAGAGAGGGGCCCACTTGGGAAACACTCCTAAACTTGAGGTACGATTCACCCAATAGGTCGCTTTGTCAACCCTCCCATACTTAAACTTGACAAATTGCATAGGGTCTTTGAGCACTTGTTTATTTTTAWGAGATGGTTTGGATGTACATACTTATATGGATATTTTATTGATTTGATTTACTCATCATGATKCATTTGAATTGAGATTCATTGTCTTTGCAAGACCTAGTTGGTGGAAAGTTTTGGAAGAACAAGCCTAGCTTGGGCTTCCTTGGGGCTTGAAGCCCACAGGTTGGATACCGTGGTCCACATAATGGACGATGATGCTAGMCTTTGGAGGCCTAAGRAGATACCATGGAGGACATAACCTAACCCTTAGCCAACCCAAYKATTTTCTCTTGAGGCTAAAACATCACTTTTGAGGAGGTTGACGTCATCCTAGGGCTAGGGTTGTGGTGGTGGTGTTGTTGTTGCTTGACACTTGGAATATTTGGAAGGAGAGGAATACCTTGAAGACCTTGGCGCTTGAGAGGGAGGCCTTTGGAGGCCCAATGTTTCATCTCCAAGCTCAACAATTTGCTAAAGGTGCCAAAACGTTGCCCTGAAGGGGTGACATCATGCTTCTTTAGGGTTTCTTATGTGCATTTTAGGGTTAAATTTGAATTTTATATTGTAAAGGGGATAAGTAAGGGTTGTTCTCCCATTACTTTTTAGTTTACCCTAAAATTAAGTTGACAAAAACTTTTAGTAGGATTTGTATAAATAGAGATAATTTAATTTCATTTTCAAATCATAGCTCTCCCATTGTTAGAAGACTAGTGGCTGGAATTTGTGCCCTACTTGGGAATTTCAATATCTCTCTCTTATGAAAATGATTCTTGGTAATTATTTCTTCGTGAATGCTTGAGCTAAGGTGGTGCACACTTCTTGGAGACTTCTTCTCTTGCTTATGAATGGTAATTTTCTTGGTGAACTAGGGTTTGTCCTTGCATCTCTCTTGGAATTGGTAAGGAAAATCTACAATTGTTAATTCTTCTTTCTTATTTCATGGTTATTATTCATTGAAACCCTAGGAGGAGTATGCGTGTATACATTGTCAGTAAAATTCACTTGAATGAATCCAATGCATTAAATTATCAACTTGGGTTTGTAATCTTATGAAGTATAAAGCACTGTATGTGCATGGATTTAGTTCCTCATTTATTAATGCAAATGTGTGAAGGGAACTAACTGTTGATCTAAATTATGCAATATGAATTTTTATAATAAGGAAATTAGGTCTTTTATGAAAACAAAGCAATCCTAACTAAAATAGAGTAAATAATAAAACAGAGTAAAGAGAAAATTCAGTACTGTGATAGTAATAATTCAATCATTCCTTAATCTTTGACCATTAATTTCATGATTTTTATCATTACGATTCCATGAACTATATAAATTACCAAAGGGTTCTGTCAACCAATGATAGGTATGATTAATTGTAATATGTCAGAACTGAGAAATGAATCAAGCAAACTTAAAGAACAAAAAACAATTCCAACAATGTGATTAGAACAATAGTTCAATCATTCTTTTAATCTCTGATCATTAGCCTTATGAATTTTACCAATTGGTTTCATAAACTACAAAAGTTACCACAATGGTCCTGTCAATCAATGATGAAGATGATCACTAGTTTCTATAACAAAGCTAACAAATATTAAGTGAAGATAAGAATGAAATGGAATGCAAACACAATGAAACACACAAATGAAAGGAAAGAACTGAAATTAAAATGAAGCAACAAACTCAGTATCAAGGGTCCCTCCTACTTCCAATCCTATCACTATGAGATTCTTACGTAGTTGCGAACTGAAAGGAACTATTTCATAAAGTGAACACAAAATTGGAATAATTGGCAGCACTTATATTAAACTGAAATTCGATTATAAGGTCTTGACATCCAACCCCCTTGGTAATGTTTGATACTTCTTATTTATACAAGTACATCATGATCTCTCAGATCCAGTTTCTTTGGAATAATCTCAACTCAAATCATAACAAAATGCACACAATATACAAAAACTCTGATTTACAATCTTCTTTTGATCCTTCCACAATTTCTTAACTAAATGATATGAAAAAATTCATGACAAGTATGCATGAATTTATTCATGCAATCTCGTTCTCTTTCGTGGACATTTTGGCTGAGTCTAGTCTTGCATGATTTTCCATGTATATATGTTGTCTGGAGCGTTGAATTTCCCTTTGTTGATGTGCTGAGAGGTCCTCTTGTTGATCTAACAGGTGGATAAGCTTAAGGTGCCAATTTGACATTTGTGGTAACTCTGGGGTTGATTTGGAAGTGTATTGATCCTTGCAAATGGACAAATATGCTACCTAAACCATCATTAGCAACCTACATAAATATGGTAGCTACAGAATCAGGGGATTCTGCAACTTTTTGAAAATAACAAAAAATTAAACTAAATTACATTAAGAATAACAAAAATATGTCAAATACTGAACATTTACTTCAGATGCTCTTTTATATCACTTCTGGAATCAATCAAGCATTATGATGGAAAAATGAAGGCATAGTATATGAATATGACTAAAACATATGTAAAGGTAATGACAAAAAGAGTAAGTTTTCAAGGCCCAACATTTCATCCATGCTAGAGATGTTGTGTGTCCTCACACAATGAAATACCTTATTGCTCCCTCAAAATTTCAAAATTTCAACATTTTGTATTGTTTTGTTGATTAGACATGCTTTGCTTCCTCCAACAGTGCTTCTAATCCAGATGAAGCACCTTGATTTTTCTGTTTAACTCCTTGATTTTATTTCTTAGTCTTTGATTACAAACTCTTTCCTCTTGTGTCATCCCATACCATTTTTCTGCTTCCTTCATCAAAAGTTTTCTTTCATTATCAAACCCTTCTGTCTTCTTTTGTAACTTAGCTACAATCTTTTTCAACGTTTTGTTTTCTTCTTTGATATGCCTTTCTAAGACCTCTATCTCATAGATTGTATTATGTAGTTCTTTAATTTTTTCTTTGTCATTCTTAGAAGGAAGGGGATCTTCTATAGTTTTTATTTCTTCATGAATTTTCTCTGAAATATCTCAAATTTCTTCAATCATAGGTGCAAAAAAGTCTATGTTTGAATAAATACATGTTTGCAAATCCTGAGTAGTAAAGGATCTAGTCGTTTGTCTTGTATTGGCCACGCCTTTTTTCTTTTTTGGGATTGTCATTTCTTCCCCTTGTTTCTCTAAATTGATCATAGGACTTGAAGTTTTGCTTCCATCACCTTCCATCTTTAAGTCTCTTGATTTACTTCTTGTTCTTTGAATCATCTACTCAACTTCTAGCTTCTTTTTCTTTTCTTGCACAACTGATGCTCTCATGTCAATCTTTGGTGCTTGAGACTATGTATCCTCGATTTATGGTGCCCGTGACAACATCTCTTCAATGGAATAATTTCGAGGTCGTCCTCGCTTCCCTGTTACCGAGCTTGTTTCATTCTATTTTGGAACTGGGATTTATTCCTTTGCTTCAACTGTTGTCAAACCCTGACCTTTGAGTTCCTTATGTACCCTCTTTGTTGAAGTCGAACCTTTGAACTATTCTTTTACTGTAATTGAACCTTGAACCTACATTTTCGTAGAACCCTTGAATGGAACCCTTGCCTTCTCTGAGTTTTCAAATTCCTCTATTTCAGCATCTGACATATGTATGCCAATTTCTTCTTTGTTTTCATTACCTGCAACTTCAATCTCATCCTCATGCTCTATTGCCTCCTCTATTTCAAGGAATCAATTTCTTACCAAGAAATCATCCCATGTATCATCCAAATGTTGTAATTTAGCTATGATGAGTATCTTTACTAGTGCACAGTGATACAAGCTTCGTTCCACATTTTGAGATCTCTTCTGAATAGGTAATGCCATTTTCTTACGACTGCTGAGTAAATAGAATGGCATATTGATTTCATAGCCTTTTTCAAAATGGAAAAACAAGCAAAGATTATAATAAAAGACTAACCCATACCTGCCTTCACAAGTGACAAGTTTTTGCAGAATGAACAAAATGTTTCTCCACCTTGATTTAATTGCAGCAACATGTGTTCTTTTATTCCAATTTACTATTTTTTCAAGGTTCACTAGGAATTTCTTCCACTCATCATTCACTATCCTCTGGTTTTTAAACCATTTTTCACATGCTTGTGGTAATTATGTAGCTTAAGCGATGAATTCATCTGTTATATCCATCTCCATTTCTTATATGCAGACCCTTTGTCCATCAAATGCTTGTGAAAATTCTCGGGTCACCTTTTCATTATATCCCTGAAACTTCCGTAGAAACTGTTGAAATAATGTAACTACAAAGAGTATTCTAATTATTATTTGATATATTATTCATCGGATTAATCCCCATTGTGGATTG